>CAEFZY010070944.1:0-92502 GCA_903066815.1 Brachyrhaphis roseni
GCAAATTGAAACCACAATTACAAATTACAAATGTTACAACATGAACAAAAGAACGTAAAGGATGTAAGAAAAAAAAAAGGGTGGGGGTGTGTGATTGAGTCTTGGAGGTCAGAGTGTTACCATCAGTGCAGTTCATCTCGTCGGAGGCTTCGGGGCAGTCTGGGTGTTGGTCACACACTTTATAGTAGTCGACACACTGACTGTCCTCGGGGCACATGTACTGTGCCACACATACTGAAACACACATGATAAAGTATTGCTTTGCACATGTCTTATAAAACATTGTAATTCATTTTTATTTTTGATAAAAAATTAAATACATAGATTTTTAAAATAAATACATTTGGTGCCGTTTGCACAATTATTTGAGTGACTTAGCCTGTATTTAAATAATTTACTCCTTTTTTTTCAAAATCATGTTTAAACCATGTTATTCAATCATTCATAAATGCGGCCATTTCACACTACAAATATTCAGTTAGCAAGGTAATTATTTAGCTTTAAACAAAATTTTTAGCTAATAGACTAAATATTTAGATTGAAGCCAAATATTTAATTAGCAAGAAAAATATTTAGTTAACCATTTAAATGTTTAATTTCAATCTAAATATTTAGTTTGAAACAAACTATTTAGTTAGCAAGACAAATATTTAGGACTACAGTGCAGGGCATTCTGGGTAACTACAACTAAATCAAATGCGTGATGCTAGCACTAGAAGGAACAATGTGGCATTTCTCTTTTTCCAAAGACAAAAGAGAAATGCTGTAACCGCTAATATCTGACCCAACTCTGTTTTTTGTTTCGCCGAGCAGGAAGTTGCGCTTAGTGTCACTTTGGAGTCTTGTGTGTCATTTCCTTCAGTGGTTTTTGGTGCAGCCCCACCAGAGGCGAGATGAACAGGGAACAGGTTCTTGAAAGAGTTTGGATCGTTTCACATGTTGCAGTGTGAAAGTGAACCGCACCAGCTGAAGAATTATCAAATGTTGCAACTTTGATCCCCAATCGAACCAAGTTTACCAGATTATCAGGTGTGAAAACACCCATAATATTTATAGTGGAGGTAAATATAAAGTTGCTTAACTAAACATTTAATTTGCTATTTAGATATTTATTTTGGTGACATTAATAAATCAATTAACCAGTTATCTTATGACAGACTAAATAATAATAATACATTCAACAATTTGGTAAGCTTCACTGCAAAAAGCAAAAGATTCTGAGATCTGTATTACAGAGTTTTTAAAGGCTCCTGCTGGCACCTGGGTCCTTGGACCAGCTCCTGTGTAGAGTATTTCAGTTATAGATTTGACAGTGTGTAACTGTTTTCCCTTGTTGAAAAGCCTCGATGATGTGTGCAGTTATGAATTTAAAATCTAAACTTCGTACCACAGTTCCTCTCATCCAATCCGTTGGAGCAGTCCTTGATTCCGTCACACAGCGGGACACAGAGTCCGCTCACAGTGCACAGGAACTGACCTGGACAAGCTGCACGCACAGAAAACAACAACCAAAACTCACGTTGGACAAAGGGTCTCTTCTCAGGAATCTTTCCTTCATCTGCAACTTACGGTTGGAAAGGTTAAAGATACTGTAGTGAACCTGAAGGCCCGGTCCGGTCAGCGACACCTCAGAGGTCATGACGACGGTGGTCGAGTTTGTGAGCAGGGAGAGGCGTTCGCAGTACGGCTGCAGACCTCTGGTACCGCACAGCCTGAGAATTCAACCAGCATCGTTTCTTTTATAGTGATAAAAAAGGGACAATGTAGAACTCAAACATAAATGTTGCCATTTGATGCACTGAACCAGATTATAGCAAAAGTTAATATGCATCTGCAGTACCTTGACTAGTTACAAAAATGGACATACAATAATAAAATAAGACAGAAAATACAACAATATGAGTTATTTTTTATCCACAACACACAAACACACATGTACATGTTAACCACTGGCACACACACACACACACACACCCCGTCATGCGGTTAATGTTCACATACTTGAGCGGTTTTTAACAACCTAAGCTAGACGGTATGTAAAATGAAAATCATATATTTTTATCCAAACAGATTGATTTAATTTTTGCCTCTGACTGATCAAAACATAAAGATGAGAATGTGAAACCTGCAGGTTAAAAACAACATAAAATACTAGATAGTATTAGGATGCTTTAGTGAGACAATAGCGCCACCTTGTGTTCAGACAACTGTGAAGGTCCCCTCACTTGTAGTTACAAAAACGTATTTTAGTTGGGATTGGGATTCAGTCAGGCTTTAAAGAAGCTGTGATGTAGTAAATGTTTTTGGCACATGGACATAATTTAATGTGATTGCAACTAAACTGAGATGCACAATCTGAAAAATCCAGTTAGCAGGATATTTTTGTGAGGTCTACTAGCCTTTTATCTGCCATCTGCATGTGTATACTAAATGGAGGAAGAAAAACAAAGAAGTGGGCCTTAACCATAAACCTGCCTTTTAACTTCAGCGGTGCAGCACCTGGACTTTACTGAAAAATACCTTTTTTTATATATAAAGGATCGGAAATATTCATGAAGTCAGACGTTTGTTTTTTTCCCCCTGACTGTCTAACATTAAAATACACATAACTTTATCTATTTTAAGTCATTTAGGATTCTGAAAAGTCTTTACATTATAATTAGATTTCTGTTTGGGGTTTAAACCTGTAGTTTAGGAAGGCCATCCAGACTGATCGTAACGGACTGTACCTGCGGTTCTGGATGACCCACTGACCCTGGGTGCAGGCCTGGTTGTAGCTGGCTCTGCTCAGCTCGTAGCCTTCGAACTCCAGAGCTAAACCCAGCGCTGCGTCGGGCATCTGACAGAAAACAGGAAATGTTTGGGTTTTTTTTTTTTAAGGTCGTTGACACCGGCTGTAACTACATATTAAAAGAAACAACATAGAGGTACAGATTGAAGGGACACTGACGATGAAAGTCCAGGTACAGTTGGTGTTCGGAGGATAGAAGCTGGGGAAGAAAGGCGTCTGCAGAGTCCCCTGCATGCCCTGTACTTCCTTCAGCTGAACGGAGGAGATGCAGTCTGAGAATACCGAGCAGAAAAGATCTGGGTTATAAATCCGTTTGCCCTTGTGGTATGAAACTCAAGAATTCAGCTGCACGTGGTTTGCTAATGAAACTGTGTACTTCAACAAACTTACGGAGTTGGTTTTTTTTAGTGACATTGCGTGAAGAAACTTTCTCACGTGATGTCATTTTAATTGCTTTTCTTATTCAGTGGAAACACTGTAATTCCAAAATGTTGTTTTTTCAACATTAGCGGAATGTCAACAAGGTTTTCCGCACATTTGTAATGGAAACAGAGCTTTTGACGGCAGAGTAATAGCAGAATATGCTTCTATTGAAAACTCTATACCACGGCTGCGTAAACAATATTTCTTTCAGATGTTTGGCAGCTTCAGTCTTACCCTGTTGGGGCCAAGCTTGCGCAGACAAAGAAAATGGGTCCTTGTAATTGTAAAGACCTTTTTTCCAAACCACTGTCATCCAGTCGCCGGACGAGAGGACGCGCACCACGTCTTCGTGTCTGCTGCAGCCATACACCCTTCAGTAGAAAACAATGCTAAAACACATGATTGTTCTTTTTTTAAGGTCTTGAGTTTTGACTTTCACAGAGCTCAGCCCTAAAAACAAAAATGACTTACGACGTAATTAGATGGTGATCGGAGGGGGTGATGGAGTCATACACCACCAGCCGGTCTCGGCACTCGGGGAGCAGCCACGCCATGTGGAGCTCCAGCTGGGACCCGGGGTCAGTCTGGAGGTGCCACAAGCAGGAGGGCCGATGGGTTTCAGGGCCGCGCAGAGCCACGGGGCCGCTGGACACCACCTTCTGGTAACGGTAACAGTCTGAGGACGAAGAAGTCAGAACTTACAACAAATGCTTAGAAAAAGAAGAAGAAACCTTTCATTTACACTTGAAGGGCTCATCAAAAAGTAAAAACTAACTAGTGACAAATAAATACTGAATTGTTGCAGAATGACTAACGTAATTCCATGATATTTGTGTTAGTTTCACACAGTGTGTTAGTCTGGTACCACACGATAACACCAGGGTTCTTCTAACTGCACAAAATCTTATTTTTCTTTTTTTTTTTTGAGTTGTTTTGACTAAAAGCCTTTGCTAAATGACCACTGATAAATCCTTGATAATATTCAGCTGAATAAAACATGGAGGGTATGATAATCTCCCAGCTGTCCTGTCTTCTGTTTTAATTTGTGGTTTTTTACTAAATGAGCCTAAAATCACATTAACCAGCTGCTTGGGTCTTACTTTAAACCTTTTATCTAACATAAACACATTTATCCTTCTTCACTGCATTGTGAAAGTATTCATACTAATTCAGCATATGAACTCTTTTTACTTCAGAGCTACAGATTTCAGTATATTTATATTTTTGGGGGATTTTATTAACTGAACCAGGAGTCTACAACATTTACAACCCAAAGAGCCATTTTTACTCACAGGCCACCCAAAGAAAACTTGTTTAAAGCAACAAACGACTATGAAATCAAACAACTTTTAATTTCAGATAAATATCTATTACTGGAAATTTGTTGTGATTTTAAAAGAACCAGCATTTTATTTCTATTCTTCATATTTGAAGGAAGGATAAACATAAAATATATTTTAGAAACGATGGAAAAATGATACTAAAAATAAAACTCCACATTGATTCCAACCTAATGATAAGAAAGATTAAAACGTATTAGTTGTACCCTTGGGGACACTGACTATAGGACAAAAAACCCATAGAGTGATAATAAAATGAACAAATTACAAAGTAAAAAATGATGAAATGGAAAAAAGCAAGACGTGATACCAAACGAAGATGTCAAAACTTCTATAACTTTGGAGTCGGTTTCTGTGGGGAGGTGAGCAAAAAAAAACAAAAAACAAATGAAGCCAAAAACATATCAGAAACACGATCTGTTTCATGATCTCATTCATAACTCTCTGTCTCACCAGTAACACACAGGGTGGGGAGGTGGAACAGGAAGCCATCGACGTTTGCCGTCTCCCCGCGCTGAGACCTTCCGTACCACCTGAGGCCGTCCTCCAGGCTTCTGGTGACTTCTTCTACTGTAACTTTTCCAACGTGACTGCTGGGGACCGACAGCACAATCCAGAAATGGGCCACCACACTCCCCTGCCTGCAGGCACACAGACAAGCCTTAAATTAACACAACTCATAATAGAGTAATAAATAAATGAATAAAAACAAGCAGATCCGTCGATCTTAAGCACTTTTCACTATTGATTTAGACATCACCCTCTGTCTTAGGAGGCGGGTTTTAGGTGTATGCTTTATGAAAAGAAGTAAAGTTCAATCACTTTGGTTTTAGCTTTTATTACTCCACTACTTAAAGAAAAACAAAGGCCAACATACCCAAATGCAAAGACAGTGGTGTAGTTAAAGTATCTGGAAATAGGTGAGGCTTTTAAGATCTTCTTTAACTAAAAGACACAAAAAACACATTATTTAACATTCAGCAGCCTTTATTTAATCCTGTTTTTGTGAATTGGTGTGATTTCATTTCCACATTTTAGTGTGATTAGCTGCGTTTCCATCACAAAAGTGCGAAGATCTTCATCTATATTCTATTAATGTCCAAAAAACACAATTTCACAATTGCGATGTTGCCATTAAATAAGAAATTAAATGCTACTTCCTGTTGTCTTCTTCGACGTTTCGCCAGTAGTGACATCCAGGCTTTTGATCATGTGACTCGTGTGATGCGAAAAAAGGGTTTCCATTGCAGTTTTGCAAAATACCTTATTTTGATAGGCTGATGAAACACCTCATCCTAGCACAATTAATTGTTTTAGCGAAAAACTCGTTTTTTCTACCGACTTCCTTTAAGTCGACTTGTTTCCATTAAGCAAATTTATTTTTTGTAATTTCAATTTGCGCAATTTTATGGTTAATGGAGATGCAGCTACTGATAAGTGAAAGTAAACAGAGAACATTTGCTGTGCTTTTATTCTGAAGGCAGGAAGTGCATTTTGTGTGTCAGTATCTCAGAATCACCAATACTGGATGTATCAGTGTGAACCGGTATTGAAAGAAAACCGTGTTTCCTGCTCACCGTGTTCTGTACATATTTTGCTTCAGTCTTAAACGTTGGGTTATTGTGAGAGGCCAGATCTGCTGAGAAGTTCCTGTTGACGATGGTCAAGTAAGCCGTGTACTGCTGCTGGACACGAGGCTCTAACGTCCAAACGCTGTATTCTGTCACATATAAAGAACAACACACATTAGAGTTTAATCCCTAGACATGGACAATAAGTTGTTGGCACATTTTAAATTGTTCATTCTTATGTGACACCAGGTCAAAACCCCAACTTTCATTAGGAAAACAAAATAACAAAATCGTCCCAAATGTTTTACTGAATAATATCTACCAAAAGGTCTTTATTATAGTCCAACCACTTGCCTTACAGCTGATTGGAAAGGCAGTACAGATGGACGGTGGCCTAAAGAGCTTCACCTTAAATTAATACAATGATAAAGATGTCAATGGAACTTCCTTCCTTATGTTAAGAGACCAAATGACTCACAAGCCATCACTGAAAGACTAACACTTTGTCATACAGCAAAGCTTAACGTCTCCAACAACACAGAAAAAAAGTCCCTAGATTTGTCACTTGTTTTGTTTTCATAAAGAGTCACTAAAGGTGTCTGGACAGTCGCTAAGTATAGCAACAAAGTTTATAAGTAAACAAAAGTGCTACTTTTGTCTTGAGCACAGCCACACTTAACCCCTCCGTTCATCCCCACACTTGGTGAGTTCATGGGAAGTCAGTACGTCACCAGATTTAAGATGACTATCTGACCAACAACTGTACAACTTTGTTGATTTACTGAGGAGAGTTTTTGTTTTGTTTTTTCTTTTGCTTTTTGATTTCAGACGTTCAAAAGCATTTGCTTGGCCAAAGATGAATAAAGATGAAACTGAGAACCTGAGAAAGAACCGCTCACCCAGGAAGTACCAGACCAGTGTGGCTGCGACCGCTATAAGGAAGACGATGAGGACGACGAGGGAGGCAAGCAAGCACCTGCAGGTGCGCGTCGTCTTTATATGTCGTTCTTCATTTTGTGCAGCAGCTCCTACCTGCTTAGAACAAAACAAAACAAAAAAGTTACAGTATGTGTGCAATATAAATTACTATTATATCTAAACATAAGTTTAGATAATATAAAACATGTTTTGCTTTTGTTACGTCTTGGTTCATCGGGGGAAATACAGATCTCAGGTGGTTTCCCAGTAGATTGTTGCCATTCGTAATCCTTGCAGTAAGATAGCTGTTATTTTATTCCTCTGGGTGAAACTTTTGAGAGATAACAACAATCTGACTTCAAAAGGCAAATAAATCTGAGACGCTACGAGTTCGAAGTCACGTTCAATAATTCCCTTGGTTAAGAAAAGATGGGATTTTGTGATATTTTTCTTTAAATTATAAACTGCTTTGGCTAAATTTATCAACACTCATTTGCTTAATCAGAGATATGTAAAAAAAATAATAACAATAATGCTTTTCTAAAAAAAAACTGATATTTTTGGATCTGACTCTTTTATGAAAACAGACAATGTGAAGAATAGGGCATATTTATAAAAGCGTCATTTAATTTCTAAATCACCATTAATAAATAATGTTTTATCCTTTCGAGAAAAGTGCAGAACGAAACCCAGTAAGTTTCATTAATCCATAAATCTGAGGGATGCTCCAAACTTTCTACTTTTTGCCAAAATCCTGGAATCTGAAAACAGAGTTTGACTGCAACAAGCTTTGGCTTACAGTGATGTCTAAACTCAAACTTTTGTCTTCCTCCATCCATCCATCCATTTTCTTACACCCTTGTACCTGGAGGGTTCGGGAGGTGCTGCTGCTGCCTATCTTCAGCCAACATTTCGGGCGAGAGGCGGGGTCACCCTGTACAGGTCGCCAGTCTGTCGCATGTCTTCCTTTAGTTTGGCTCATATGAGGAACATTTTAAACAATTGAATATCATCATTGCTTTGGATCGGAAGCAACATCGTTCTTCCTTGTTTGTTGACCGAAGCCATTTTTTGTTGATCATGAGTTACTTTTTAGACAGACTGAGAAGGTTTACCAGCTAATTTTGATTTTGACTGGAGTCCTCCAAGGCTCATTCTTAGGCCCCATTTTATTTTGTAAAGTTTATTAATAACAGTATTGATGATTTGATCTTTATAATTAAAGTGCACCTTTTGAACATGATACTGTTATGAAACTAGACTAAATGTTTTCCAGAAATCTCTCCTATGATTACATCACTATTTCTACCCTATTGGAAGACTTTATTGAAAGAGATTCAGCCTTTCTTTTCACAGTATTGACTGTTTAGTAAAAAAAAACAAAAAACAGCTACAGTGCTGCATTGCAGTATGTAGTCAATATTTACTATAACGATTTTTTCCTGCATTAGTCTTTGAAGGAATGTCTTTGAAGATCTCTGCACTGATTTATTTTCTTTTCCTGCTTCTTTGCAACTTTCCACAAGTTAAATCTTGATTTTAATGTCGATCATCCCTAAACCTTTCACTGTTGTTTTGGAGCTGTGGCCATATATTTAATAACATTTTTTCAATGCATTTTCTTTTCTGGCTCTCTCTATAAAAAGAAGGGATTTCTGACAAAAACACTAAAAAAAAGACATTAAGCTCAAATTAATACCCAACTAATTTCTGTTGGGTGTTTAAAACCCCCCAAAAGAAATTAAAATGTTACTGTTTTAAAGGTACAAGCACTGTAAAAAAAAAAAAAAGTGTCACAAAGAATTTAGAAAAACTTATACTAGAAACAAAATATTTGCATGTGTAACTTAGTATTTTTGAAAGTTTCTACTGGTTTTGTTGGTCGTCATATTAATTCTAAAAACGTTTTTCATGTCTACGCACTCTAAAATACGTTGCAGTAATACCGACTATTAATCTTTATTTCTTTTTAAGTGGCCACTCTTTCTTCAGGTTTCTTTCTCTTATCTTACTCATCTTCAAAGTAATGCCTAAACCCAACCCTGACTCATGAGTGGCAGCTACACGTCAACCTGCCTTTTTATACGTGCACCTTTTTTCCATTAAGTTGAAACCATATTTCGTTGCATATATGAAGGAGTTCCCCTTTCTAGGCTTCTGTGAAATCGTGTACAAGACGGTTTTAAAACCCCTGAAATCGAGTGTGGCTGAAGAACACATAACAGGAAGGGGTTTTGAGTGCAGGAACCTGAAAGTTAGCATGAAACTAAAGCCATGTGAAAGCCCATTTTTCATGTCCTTATATTTCAGTTTACACTTAAAACCGCAGCAGAAGTTTCTGTTCCCACAAACAAGGACGTCCGTTATGAAATACGAGGCAATAAAAACAGCACGTTAGACGGTGCGTCAAAGTTTTCTTTTTCGGTGTTTCAGCATTACTGACCTCACTGCTCAGAGTGGCAGGTGTGACCTCCTGGTCACAAGAAACGGACTCCTTCGAGCCGCACCCGAGTGCCATCGAATCACTCCAACTAACTTGTGGCCTGAGTAGACATCGTAGCCTCCTGGAGGGCTCACAGGCGTTCAATCTTAACACTCTTACTAATAATTTTCAGCCTGCAAACAGCAAAAGCTGCTGTTTTCCACCGCAGCTCCTGTTGTGTTTGTAAGTCCAAAGGTTTCCAGAGCTCGGCTGAATTTGGGCGTTGATGTCAGGCAGGGCTGGCATCCACAAAGCTCAGAAAGGCTTCGTTTTGTTCCCACACAACGTCTGGCATAATTCACATACAGCAACGGGAGCCAGAGTCGGGTGCATCGCAGTTACACTGATGGCATCGCCTGGCAACAGTGAGGTAACCAGTCAACACCCACCTGCACAGGTGAGTCTGTTGGGAACAAAGCATGGTGAAGGTTGCTTCTGCAGTTCATGTCAAGCCCAATGACAAACACACAGCGGTATGTCTAGAGAAGATACAAAACTTATTTTATTGGGATTAAACTTCTTACAGTGCGCTACATTTGTTTATGCTTTGACTGGATAAGATAGGCAATACAAGAAACACCAATAAAAAGAATAAAATATATTGTCAAAATCCCAGAAACTAAAGATATTTATGGCAATATAAACAAAAAAAAATCTAATTTAAAGACAAATTACAAAAACATTAATCCCTGCACTAGTGATAATGAAGTAAAAGAAAAGAATTTGTAAAACACCTGACATGCATTATGATTTAACCCTCTCAGGCTCAAATTAAGTTGTAGTTGCAGGAAAAATCTGATATTTGGAGAAAATGATCATATGGGGTAGTAATATACAATTCAGACTTTTTTTGAGAGAGACATTTAAACAGCATTTCACAGCATTTAGCTGTTGCAAATCTGCAACCTCTGCCTTGAGAGGGTTAATAGTTAAACATTTATTGCTACTTAACACTCTGGGCAATTTACTTTTCTAAGAACATCCACCCTTCATCACAAATCAACATACATCACCCATCCAAGCTGCTTTTGAAGTTCAAAGTTCACCTTAGCGCCACAGAGCTAAACTCCACAAGTCCTTGTTTTGTTCTGAGAAAAAAACATCAAATTAAATGCTACTCTACATGTCTTACAACAGAAGACAGACAGGGATTTCTTACATCCAATTCTGCAGATCCAAATACTTTATATTCCTTTATTGTCAACTGGCTTTAAATGTGGGATGTATGCATTTGTTCCCACCTCCTGAGTTGTGCCCCTCGTGTTACTGGAGCAGCCAAATCTTTGAAATGACTCTTAAGCAACATTTGAGGAAAATTATCAATAAAAATTGTCTGGATTTAGTATCTAGCATACATTAGCCCCATTATTTTCTTAGAAATAAAGATAAACAACTTGTTATAACACTGGATATAGTACATTTTTATATAATAAATGCATTATAAGCTCTTACAAGGCTCACACATATTCAGTAGCAGTTTTTGATAAGGGTAAAACATTAGCAGTTGCTCAGGAAAGTATTAGAACAATGAAAAATAGTTTACAATTTAGAACGTCCTAAATTAATTGCGTAGCCTTTTGCATGTGTGATTACTCAATCTTCTGCACAATTACTCAGTCAATACCTGACATGTTGCCCTCCTCCCCATGACTTGTGGTGAGCTGTTCAGCCCCCCGTGTTGATGTGCATCCTGTTTGCTGACGCAAGAGGAGGCGGGTTACCTGGCTGAGCTGAACGTCGTTCAGCCCAGCCCACATCTGAGAGGATATCCTGGGCTTTGATTAATTTATGGCAGTTAGCCCACAATACATGGAGTACAAGTCAACCTGTGGCATTCTGTTTGCTGTTAGCAAGAGGCCTCACTTTTGCAAACATGCTGCCCAGGGTGGCATACTTGCAAAAACTGCCACTGCTTACTGTTATATTTATTTATTTATTTTTTTTACTTTTAATGAGAAAGAGCTGGGGTAAATAAAGAAAAAGTCAGATAACATGCACCAATTAAGGGTGCATTCATCAACCTCTGGCTCATTAGCCTGGAAAGTCCGGTTTGTTTGGAGAGGTGTGAACGTTCAGGCTAACTCTGATGAGGACCAAAAAAAGCGAACTCTGATCCGTGAACTCTGTTGGGGTTTGAATGCATATGTGAATGTCAAGTGGACTGGAGACCACTCCAAAAGCAGGAAGCAGACTATGCTGCAGGGAATTCTGGGTAAATACATCAAAAACAAACCTTTGAGTCCAGCACTAGTGGCAGAAATGGCTCCTGGTCTTCTGCCAAGGACAAAAGAGAAATCCTATAACTGCTGAAATCTGGCACCTTCCATCTGTCTGTACGTTTTGGAAGTTGTGTTCACGTCTTCTTCAGAGGTTTTTGTGTAGTTTCCTTCAGTGGTCCTTGGTGCAGTGCCACCGTAGGTGATGGGGAGGGGCAAGAAGTTTTTCAAATGGTTTCGTTCGTTTGACACAATGCAGCATCAAAGTGAACCATACCAGCTGAAAATGCAACAAATCAAACTGAGTCCACTAGAAAAAACCCCAAAGTATCACAACTTCCACAGTTTCCTCACTGGGAAAATGGATAAAATCCTCACAACAATAATAATACCAGTGACTAACTGCATGTGTTTTAGATTGTCATATTTTGCTGGGCATTATGGCTTGTTTTTTGCCTTGCTTGGGACAGACACTTAAGCCTCCTATTCTTTGCTCTGTCCCTGCCTTACTGGTGTGTAATCTTTGTCATGGGACTGGTGCACAAAGCTACCTGACATAATCAGTTTCATTTGCAGTGGTGGCAAAGCAGAACCCAGCTTTGATTGAGACGTATCCAAGGGCCGTTGTGACAAAAATATCACGGGGTTTGCCAAAGCAGGGGGAGGAAATGAGAAGCAAGTACCTTCGGCGGTCTTATCATCCTCCTCCATGATGTTCTCCAGACTCTCCTAGTCGACCTTGTTAACGCCTGAATCCAGGCAGGAAGCCCAGGGAAGCTCAGGGCTTTCAGCCTGGATTGTTGGAACTTGTTTGTAATCTGAAAAACCCTGAGGAGGATTTTGACAGAAAATGCCTCCACTGCCTCCAAACAATTTCTGAATTTCACTCTCCTTCCTGTCCTTGTTCAGTGACCCATCGTCATGTCCTTCCGTCATATAAATGCTGTCTTCCTCCATGCTCTCCTGACTGACTTCCTCGTAACTGTCCACGCCCGAATCTGCGCTGAGGAGCCGGAGGAGCTCTGCATTCTCGACCCGGATCGTCGGAATTTGTTTGTAATCTGAAACAACGGTGATTTTGCCCAATATGCTCTCACTGCCTTCAAACAACTTCTGAATGTCTGATTTTGTCTCGTTCCCTTCATTATTCATTTCCTGGTTTTCTTGCGCCCATGGTGTCCCCTCAGCCATATTGAAGCTGTCTGCCTCCATGCTTTCCTGACTGACTTCTTCATAACTGGTCATGCCTGAGTCCACACTATGGAAACTGTGGAGTTTCTGAACCCTCTTGTAGTCAGAAACCACCACTGCCCCATGGTTAATCCCACCCATCAGAAGTGCCTTAACCATTTCCGCTTCTCTTCTCGCAGCATCACTCTCCCGGTTTTTATTTTTCTCATCTTCGCGACCAGGGAGGTTCTTGTAGGAGGCTTCGACGGCGTGGGGCTTCGGACTCCCAGCGGTGAGAGGGAACACAGGAGGACAACAAAACCCAGAGTAGCTATGGTTGGAGAAGCTGGAACAAATGGACTCGAATTCGTTGAACTCTGGCATCCCTTTTATGTCCGGCGTGCAGAGTGTGACGTCATCCAAGGCGGACGTTTCTTCAACAGAGACGATGTCTGCTGATTTTAAGAAGGACTGATAGAATTCACTGGTGAAGTACGGATCCAACCAGGTCTGTGGAAAGAAATATGAGAGAAGATGGGGGGAAAATGTTAAAAACCAATCAGGTTTTTGACCTAAAACCAAATAAAATCCTTAAGTTAGCAGGATTCAGCTAAACGTTGAGTTGGTGGCGTGGCCTGCAGCAGCTTAGTTGGATTTAAAGTAACAAGAGGCTCATTCTGAAAGGAGGTAATGAACATGCTTTGTACAAACGATACAGCTATCCTATAACAACATAATATAATAGATCACCTTTAGTCTTTTCAGTCTTCCATTGTGTTTCTCACATTATTGTATTAGAATGTTTTTACAATGTGTAACATTCATACATGAGAAATTAAGAAATCATATTATTTTCAAATGTGATTTTACACATTTCCAATTTGTTTTTTTTTGTAACCGTTAGTATTAAATTTAGCCTATCACATGTTTGTTGCTAAAAAGAAAACCAAAAAATTGCCTGGAATTGTGTTGACTTTGTAGGATCAGGCAGAGGTGGACCTGTGATCTTCTTCAGTATGTAGATGCTGGAACTAAGCACACAATAAAGTTATATCATTTGTCTGATATATTTGAATTTATTTATTTATTTGTTACTTACCAGGCGTTCTTGCGCATTGTGATGAACACGCCAGGCAACAGCAACACACCAAACACTGCTAGGCTCAAAATAACCCAGTTCAGATCAACCACATCCTCCCCTGAAACACACAAAGAAGCACAAGTCCTGATGGGTTGACTTCTTCTGCGACATCTCTTTGAGTTTTATGCTTTGGATTTATTATTAGATTTTTCTGATACGCAACACAATCTCAGGAAACATATCTCCATGGTGACAGGACAAACAAAGGAGAGCTGTATTTGGACACCAAATGAATTTGCCCAACTAATCCCGCTAGCTTCATTTAAGGTGGCCTAATTTTTATTTTTTTACCTGAACTTGGTCTGGGCTCCCAAGACACAGTGGGGCTCCAATCACTCCAGCTGGCCCCAGGGAAGTCATAATGGGGCAACACACGAACCCGGGCGTCATATGTCTTGCCTAGAGACAAGTCTTCATCCAGCTGCGCCGTACATTCCCACCGACATGTACTGTTTTTGGTCTGGAGATCCTATAGGGACAGATATTAATAGACAACGTTTCACATCAGTCAAAGATGCAGTAGTTCATAAAAATATGTTTTTTTCACATGTATAAGACTTTCCCTATATCCTGACAGTGTAGAATGAGACAGATAATCTGCTTCCTCCCTGTGGTCCTACTGCCATCTGCAGAAATGCACTGTTCTCTGTCAGAAACAACCAATCAGTCAGGAGGAGGGACTTGGGAACGCATTGCTCCACTCACATGGTGGAGCCTGCCGTGAGGTCTACGTCTCGTTACCATGGCCACCAATGATGGCGGATAAACGGTTTTGCTGCTGCAACCATTTGTTTCTTCTCCCCATGGTCCTCCTCCCTGTAGGACCACAGGGAGGAGGCAGAGAGCTCAATTTTTTTATCCATCATCTGTCTCACATTACACTGAAAGTTTAAGAAAATACGTACATTTCTTTTTATGAAGGTTGCCCACGGCATGGTTTTTTTAAAGCGTGTTTGACACACATCATGGATAAATCCTTTGTTTTTTTCTTTTTATCTCAAAATGTTTACTCACGGTCCATCTGTGTCCCTGTAGTTTCCACTGTAGCTCTGTGTCGTAACTGTAATATTTAATGTTTGTAGGCCTTGGCACTTGGGAGAACCAGGAAAGTTTGGTATAGTTGACCTTAGGCTTTGAAGGAGGATTCAGCTTTACTGCAGGATCATAAAATGTAAAATGCTCATCAGGTAAAGCGACAAGATGGTAAAGTTGACGGTTCCTACTTACTGTGACATGCTGGCTGGTAAGAAATTATTTCACTATGTTTTGAAGGGAAACAGCTCAAATTCATGGACACCTTAGTAAAGCTTCGGAACTGAAAGAAAATAAATCATTTTAAGAAAAGAAAAACAAACACAAGACAAGGCCTCGGGCTACATTTGTACCACTTTTTTGTTCTCATTAATCTTAAAATGTCAGCTGAAATCTTTTATTGATTTTCTCTGTTATAATCGATAATCACATTTTCTCACAAATAGAGAAATAACATGCAATGTTTTCATCCATCCACATCAATGGACCTTAAACAGGTTAACCCTCCCAGTTGGCAGGAGGAGTTAGAATCGGTCCAATCTAGTAAAGCCAAATAAGTGCTAACATTGTTTTGGAACTAGAGGGTTTATAGTTTACCGTTGCAGCGCCTGTACATCACCAAGCTTCCATGGGAAACACAGAAAACTGGTCAACAGTTCCTGGTTCCTTTTCTAAGCTTCTATCTAAAGGAACGCTCTCTTTTCTTAGCCATATGTGTGAATGTATCTGAGTGTGTGTGCAAGAAGCTAAAAGAGACAGAAAACACAGAATCATTTATCCCTAAAAGGATAAATGATTAGAATATAACACAAATTTATATTCTTTGTGTTTGGGGTTGATCAATCATTAGCAAGTACATGTGTGTGATTACTATATTTTTTTATTTAATTTGTAAGTAGCGCTGATAACCAGATTATACTTAAACTGTTAATATTGATTCTTAAATATATATTTTCATAAATGTGCAAAGCATCTTAAGTTCTTTATCTTAGACAGTAAGGTAGCTCCTTCATTTACATTCAGCTGAACTGAAGAAATTAGGAGAAAATAGTTGTAGCTGTGTTAAAGAAATGTTTGAATAGAGTATGTACTCAAAGACTAAGGAAGAAAATGTCCAGTAAGATTATTTCTCAATTTATGATAATTACCATATATTTCAGTCAATCACAAATGTGTTAATACCCCTGGTGGATTTAGGTTTAACATAATCCTTACATTTTACTAACACTGGATTGAATTGAAACTGAAAAATTACAACAAGGGTGTAATTCCTATAATGCCAACAAGGTCTTAATTGTTACAATTTCAATGAAAACACATATTTTCCCCAAATTGATACTCTTGTCTCTTTTTCTGTAAATAAAGAAACAAACCTTTATGGTTGAATGGAAGTCGTTTTACCTACAGATCTAGTACGATTTCAGAAAAGATTTATAGAATAAATGTGGAAATATATAAAAAAATAGAATTAAAAATGTTTATCATGAGCCCTTTAACATAAAGTGATTGTTGGACAAAACACAGTTTGTCACATGACAACTTAAATAGACTTTAGCTGTTTGGGTATTAGAAAAACATTCAACAGTATGGTAATGTACAGAGATGTTAGATATTTTGTAGTATAGATAGTACTTTAATACTCACCACTTCGGTCACCTTAAAAATCAACGAGCACTTCAAGTCTGGACTGCCGTTATCAACAGGCTGCAGCTTACAGGAAGCATTTCTGAGTAAAAAAAGAGTAAGATAAGAGGGAGAATTATGAATCTTCTTCTTGTTTTCTTGGGGTTTTTTTATAATTAGTTAGAATGTGGTATAAAACATAAATGGCTCTATATTTAAATACCTATAGCCGGGCGGTATTTCAGCATATATCGAGCAGGTATCGTTCTTATGACGTGAGCTTTTCCATGTGCAGCTGATATTATGACTGAAGTCATTGTAACAAGTGAGACCTAGGACAAAAAAGATGAGATCAAGCAAAGTTTTAACTTTTTAATTTGAATCCCATGGCATAGTTCAAGCGAAAGAAAGAACTGACTGTGATGTTGATGGGGAGGGCAACCATCAGCTGAGGTCGAGAGCAGATGAAGCAGGATGAACAGAAAAGGAGCGGCCATGTTTTTCTCTGTTTGCTGCCAGTGTTTCCTTTAGAAGATCTCTGGTATGTCTTTCAAGCCTGAATATGTGATGTGAGAACATTTAGAAAAACAGGGTTAAATGTTGGAGGCAGTGAATGCTGGTTTGTCTGCAAGTACGGAAAACTTTCTTTGATGTGTACCTGAGGAAGGCATGTTTGCAAATGCGACGGCAGTTTCAAAATGGAAGATGGTGTAAACTACACCGCTAACATTTGGTCATGAGCTATGTAATGCGTCAGTTCGACTCTATGCAGCTACTGGTTGCACCATACAGCTACTGTTGCTAAAAGTTCGAAAACAGCAAAGAAAATCAACGTTGCCGTTCACATCTTCTCCTTCTGCTCATTGATTGGCCCAGTTGAAATTCTGAGAAATCGAGAACAACTGAAGAAATACCAGATGGAGCATTGATGGGAGATGAGAATTCCCTAGGAATGTGTGCAGAGGATTTTGTTTTTAGTAAATTTACTGTGAGCATAAGAAAATTCATTTCTGAGGAGAGGTCAGATAAAACGCAGTGCTTTTGCTTTGAAATTTGCACCAATTGTGGACAGCAACCCTATAAAGACCCACATTTAAATAAATGAAAACAAATACATCAATTAACTAAGTTACTGCTTTAAAGTTGAGTGACGGGAGAAACGTAACAAAAGCCTCTGCTGTTGTTGTATTATAAACTTTCTGATGTTCCTGTCGGCTCTCTGGGATCCAGAATCTAAAAGTTGGAGGAATCATTTCACCTTTCGTCAGCCAGCAGCAGGTGCTCCTCATGAAACTTTTGACAATATTTGAGTTGTCCTCTTGCAAAGACCTAAGAGTAGCATGCACAGTTTTCCAATGAACTACGAAAAGTAAAGTTCATGGAAGGAGCCGACAGTAAAAGATCTGAGAACGACCTTGAGGAACACGTCACACCTGAGCAACAAACACAACCAGTTTCTCCACACAGGAGGAAACCTGGTGCTGCCATTTCCAAAACCAGGTTTTCTACTAAGTATTATTTTAATTTCATTCAGTATTTGTCACTTTGTTACTGAAGTCAAATAGTTGCTCATTTCTTTGTGCTCCTGCAGTGCTTGGGTTTATAGATCCGGTGTGTATTTCAGGTCAGGTTTAGCATGTGGTTACTAAAAAATAAAAAAATAAAAAATAAAAATGTTTGTGTTCAAAAATTTCCAAAATCAACATGCAGTACTTGAACTGTATGTTGAGACAAGTTATAACAGTTTGAAATGTTTGGAAACATGATTCGAGGCATTTATGTCAGAATGTTACTTTTAAAACTCGCTTTCATTTCCTAAAAAATAAAAAATCTATTGAAGAATTTTTAGCCTCAATAGATCAACACTTACAAGCTGTCAAGAAAATTTTTTTTCGAAACATTCTCATTAGTTTTAACATTTATTGCGATAAATTTCTTGTCATGATAATAATTTGGATTTATTGTTGTATGATCAATTTCAGTGAATGAAAAACTGTCCAGATTGTTAGTTATAGCTTTTTTCCACTGTTTGTTCAAAGACGACGTCATACATTTGAAAATATGATGCAAAGCAGTTACTGTGAGCAATTTAGTGATACAATGCTACTTTATGTGAAAAGAAGTGATAACTTTTAAGTAATAACTTATTATCACAACAGAACAATAAAATATCATGTTAAAAACCTGAAGTCTGCATCACCCACCTCTAATTTCCATTATGTGCTCAACAGTCAGATAACAGAAACCGTTTCTTACCGTTTTCCCATCAGCAGTAAGAAACTTTATCTATCTGCTTACCTACCTTTTTCTCCTCCAAACACTCAAAAACATTTTACTATAGAGTCAACAATCAACAAGCGATACAAAAAAAATTGAAGTTTGCGTCTCACCTGCTTAGGAAGACGCATAAATCCGCTTCAGTCGCTGCATTCGATGCAACTGACAGGGCAGGAGCAACTCTCATCACGACGTTAACTCCTCGCCACAACCACAGCCACATTATTAATGTGTGTCGGCTACAGGAAAAGGTCACTGGAGGAATGAGTCATGACACTCGCTGTGGGAGGGGGTGTGAAAGCTAATTGAGTGCGATGATGTTTCAGTCGCATGTAAGCCGGTTGTTTTTAGACCGTTCCTGGAAGTTTAAATGTTCTCGCAGCAGAGATGAAGGTCATCGATTTGGAGCCGTACCTTTTGCAAAGATGAATATGGAAGAGTTTGTAAAAACAAGAATTTGCTGCACATGTTTGAATTGATCAAGTTTCTCCCATGTATTCCAGTTAACAACTGGTTAGACTGCATGTAGCCATCAACATCTCTGGTGGGATTCTGGCTGGGATTTTGATCAGTCTTGATGCTAGGGTCAAACCTCAGGTCACAAATATTAATAAACGATATTTATTGGTCAGGCCTGATGAAACCCAATTCATGCTATTCATCGCTGATCTGTGATCATTTCAGATGCATCCTCAGGGAGGTCCATGGTCACATTTTGTGCAACAATTTCTTCTTCTTTTTTTTTCATCACATACAATTTTTATGTGCACCGTTTAAAAAAACTGTGCTATAATTTGTACACTTTATTTGGCTTATTAAATCTGGTTAAAATCTGAGGTGAATCTGCAAGACCCAAAAAACTATGCTGAACCTTTAGTTTAAGGGTGAATTTGTATCAGACCTGTTTAGTTTGCTTTCATCAGACTCTGGTTCGTTTGCCTAGAAGGTTCTGTTCATTTGGGAAGGTGTTGGCTTGGTAAGAACCAGCGGATTAGAGCCTGTAGGAAGGCAGTGGCCAGGCTGGGGAGGTGTGACTGCGTCATCAAACTCCAACATGGGCCTGGAAAGTGAACTCTGGTCTGCCTAAAAACCCAGGTCTCTGATTTCCTCTCCTATGTTAAGTTGTTGCTGTCAACACACACACCTGCACCTTCACACACATACACAACGCTCTGTATGAATGCTGAGACTGAAAGTGCATCATCTTCTAGCAATTTCCATGACTTCCCACAGACACATAAAACTGCAGGACAGACATTGATTGTTATACAGGTTTTATTGAGGCGCGTGTTGCTGCTATTTAGTCAATAGGATGAGTTCTTTTATTGTTATTAATATCAATATTCATGTATTTATCTAAATGAAAAGATACAAAAAAATACATAAAATGCAAACAAAGTTTAAAAAGGCTGAGTTCTTGAAAACAGTGTAGTTTGACCATTACTCAACAATAAACTTCTACCCCATAACGAACGTGTGGGGAGAAAAAAGGGCAGTTTTTTGGGCGAGGATGTTTTTTTTTTAAAAAAATTAAAAATATGAAAATAGCAGCCCTGTTTTGCATCACATCCTTCTGGTTACATTTTTACAGGTGATGTACACTTCCATTTTTGTAGCAAAGTGGTTTTACATGTCAATGTAACATCAGGTGCATTGAAGACATTACTAATTTATAGTAAAATACCGACAGCTGCCAGAATTTTATCATATAAATACGGTCAAATATTTATTGGATAAAATTCTGGCAACTACAGCTGCCGGTAGTTTACTATAAATTGGAGATGGGGTTTTTTTACAGTGTGGTCTCAGAGAGTTACTGTGTTCCATAAAAACACGCAGAAAACAACACAGCAATGTACCGATGTTAGAAAATACAATTTGTACTTTTGAATAGTTAAGTGTTTTTTCTCGGCTGCTATAACTTGAGTTTAATCTTGACTTTGTTGATTAAAAAGCAACACTGGTTATACTAACCGCCTGTGCAGGTGTGAATGCCGCTTCAGCGTACAGTGAGTGCAAAGTGCAGATATAAAAAAAATTACATTTGTGCTCAAAACGAAGGAAGATTTTAATTTTTAAAAAAATTCTTAAAAAGCAGAATTACATTAACGCTCTGGCTGAAATGTTGCTTTTGACAGTCACTCAAAACATTTCTCACACAGCCAGACTGAAACTGAAACCTCAGAAATGAAGGTGAATTTCATGATAGCTGGTGGCCCAGAAATGCAAAACACACCAGTGAAAGCATTCAATATGAGTGGGCCGTTTAGCTGGAACAGGGAGAGAGAACTACAGAAAGTAAATGTTTTTTTTATATATATATATATTTTAGCACACAAGACAAAAATACTTTAAAATACTTGTTTTCTTAGAGGAAGCAGTAGTACAATAAATGTTTTTTAAGTGTTTTTGTGGATGCTTGGTCGATTTGCATGTGGTGGACTTTCACATATTCCACACAGGGACCGAGGGGGGGCCTCTCCTTAGCCCCCCGGCGCCATGGAACATTTTCTAGCTCCGCCACTGATTAAAATGCTAGCCTGAAAAGGAATCTTTCTGTTACTTTTGTCAGCTCACTACTAACACAAACCGTATTGATATGATTCTCAATGAGTCATGTCAAAACATTGATATGCTAATGTGCAGTTCCAAAGAAAAATGCTTGTCAAAAAAATTCCCACAAAAGCAAGCAGGACCGAGGACGAGGAGAGGGTTTAGTGACGGTTACAGATGCATGTATTGAGTTAGATGTGTTTTACATGAATGTTAATATAACTTACAGCACATTTAGGGTGATAGTTCATCACAACGTTGTGGTAATTTTCCTAACCAGTGATCGGAGCTTCAAGCAGAAGTTATTTTTGTTTTATATCACAAATTGTTTGTATTTTTATCGTTTGTTTTTGACATTTTAAATGCAGTTCTTTTTTTTTTTTTTTCTCCTTTAAAACTTTATGCTAGGCTCTTTCAGAACCCAGGCTGAAATGAAATCATCCTGTTTGATTAATAAAACCAGTTAAATGCTTACATAAACCAAACTCAGCTTCTGAAAAAAAATAAAGGCTTTCAACTCAGAGTTTTGCTGGATTTTTAATAACAAAATATTAAAAATGCAGTTTGTTCTATATTCAGTGCCTCAGCATGTATTAGTCAATATAGATTAGAGAAATTTAGATAATTTCTTTTTATTGCATCTGTCCTTTAAAATTGTCTCCAAATATAGTGGGTACCAAAAGTATTCATACCCCTTGAACATTTACACATTTTGTTACATTGCAACCACAAACACAAATATATTTCATTGGAATTTAATGTGAAAGACCAAAACACAATGGCATACGACTGTGACATAGAAAGAAAATGATGCATGATTCAAAACATCTTTGCAAATAACAAGCTGAAAAGTGCGGTGTGCTAAAGTATTCACCTGTCAGTTTTTTAGTGGTAAAAAACCTCATTTTGAATCACACATCATTTTCTTGCTACTTCACAAATGTGCACCACTTTGCGTCGGCTTTCACATTAAATTCCCATGAAATATATTCATACTTGTGGTTGTAATGTGACAAAATATGGGAAAGCTCAAAAGGGGTATGAATACTTTTGGAAGCCAGTGCATGACTTGCCTGCGCCTCGTATTAGTATTCCTGTTGGGTTTGATCTTGCACTTAACATAACCTACAGAGTTTTTCACAGTCAGTATGTTGTTTTCTTAAAATACATACATTTAAATTTTGTATTTTTTTTTGTAAAATGGCTGCTCTTTTCATATCACCATATTACTATTATCCCTCTTTTGCTAGATTAACTGTAAGACCGAATAATCAACTACTGACATGTGCCTGGCTACTTGTTGTCATTCAGGAAATCTTTCAAACACATTAAAAACTTTTTTTTTTTTACTAGTTTATCTGTTTCGGAAAATCTACAAGCTTTGCTCTTTGATACAGTGGTAGAGTAAAATCATTAAAAAAAACAAAAAAAGTTTTTCACACCCAATCTTATCAACAGATAAGACAAAATATGCCTCATTACCAGGAAATACCGACACAGGAGGCGACTTTTCAGTCATCGATTTGAACCCAACCATTTATATACTTTTTGCTTGTGTGAAAACTGAACATCACCTCAGAATGAGGCAAGGCCTGTTTTTTTTTTGTTTTGTTTTGTTTTCTGAACTCGTGGTGAAAAATGACATAAGAAGGGCAGGATGCGGTGCAATAAGCACAACTGCAACAACAACTTGATTATGGACGTCTACCACGCCTGGAGCAATTTCTATTTTATATTTTCACATGTTCAAGTTCACTGTTGTACTGCCACAGTTATAAACCTTATGGAAATCTCTCCAAAAAATATACCTAGGATATTATTGTGACTGCAGATTTAACTTTTTCCACATAATTTGTATGCTTTTATAAGAAAATATGCTTTTCGTTGTTGAAGGTTTCATGGTTTGTGGTCAAAACTCTCTGTTGGGCTTGTCTTCAAGCAAAACAAGCAAAGTCAAAATGTCTTCAGGAAAGGTTTTTGTTTCATTAATAACAGCAAAATAATCATAGTCAGCCGGTAAAATTAGTATTGAGCATGTCACTGTTTTCAAAAGTCAAATGGTTAGAAGTACAACCAGGGAGAAATAAAAAGAGAGTTATAGTTAAAGGATTTTACTTTGGAAATATTTTTTTTTAAACCCATCCAAGTCTAAGTAAAGAAAAAAGCAAGACAAAACACAAAACTGTTTTCTGTTTTCATTTTAATACATGTATTAAAATGCATTTTATCTACATTTGCTTATTTGTTGAACATTTCTTCGAAGGAAAATATTTTGGGAAAAATTCAGAAATTTCAAGTCTTGTACTGACATACAAATACTAGTAAGCTATGAAATAGTAAAATAAAAATAAAACATGAGAGCAAGGTAAGTTTTCTACATTTAACAGTAAAAAAACAAAACAATGATAAAACAGTTTACTAGTAGGCAAAACATTCATTTCAAAAATAGCACAGCTGCTCCAGTACGTTTAGATAGCAAATAAATAAGGTCAAGTATTGGAAAATATATCAGCTGCCAATATGTCATCTGATCAGTGTGGGTGTCATTATCAGATGGACCTATTTCCATCACCTTTACCAAACTCAGATCTTAATAAGTAAATAATTTATATATATATTTAAAAAAAAAAAGCTTTCATGAATGTTCAAAAACACTTTTTCACTCATCAGTACGTCATGAAGCTGCCATATACATGTAAAACAGAGATATTGTTACATTTAGGGATTATGCTATTAATTGTAGCTTAGATTAGCAAGCAAGCAGGGCATCCTGAAAAGATGTTTGAATTTTTACTCACATTAGATCAAATATAACAGAAATGCATTTTTATTCATTTTGACAAAAAAAAGCAAGAAAGAAAGAACAAAAGAAAGGTGATCATCTGAAAAAGTTCCAATATTCTTTGTAAAATAAAAAAAAATCTATAAAAGTATGCTATTCAAAACTACACAATAGAGTCGCTGTAATAAGAATAAATTTGTGGCTTGAGTAAAGGCAAATTGACCTCATCATGGGCGGGTCTAGACGGGGAATCAAGGGAACCAGAGCCCCAGCAGAACTGGACCTGGCCCCCCACTATGACCACTGCACTGAAGATATAGTACTAAATCAATATCTTTTAATGATTTGTGATTGCACAGAAACCATAATTGATGCAGCAAACCAATTTCAGTTTTTTTTTTACCTTCACAGTTTCACTTGAACAATAAATTAAACATTAAGATGTTGCACTTTTAGCTTCAGCCATATTGAGATAAGACCACAGCTTTCATCTGCTAGTCTGTAGTAAAGTAACATTAATAAAAGAAAAAAAAAGTTGGTTTTTTTCCAAATATGTGAAAACTGTTACTATGTGGTAACAGTATGGTACGAGACAGACGATCTGTGAAAAGATACATTCTTTACTATCTGAAAAAATGCACTGCTCTTTGTGTAAACCAACCAATCAGAGCCAGGAGGAGGGTCCTAGCGTTGTCAATCAATCTTGTGATATGCGCTAAAAAAAATGTTTATCTGCCATTATCGGTGGCTATGCTAACTAGCCCTAGCATTCTGCTACTGGGAAGAGTCTCTTGCAGAGGAGCTAGATTTGACCACTCATCTCTTTTATATCATATTGTCATAACATAGCGGCAGTTTAAGCAAATGTGTAAAAAATACTTTTCAAAAGTGACGTTCTGTGGCTTTAATGTAATAAAATACTGTGCACCCATAGTAACGTAGATTTTTTCAGGCGCACAACAAGGCAGTATCCATGGTTACAAGGAAAGGCATTTTTCATCCTAACAGCATGTCGATTATGTCTCATGTTGTGCCTCGTATCTCATACTGATAAAGAAGCTGGTATAAAAACGGAGAAAATACATTCATTGAGAGCACCGCCCTGTCCGACTGCAACATGAGGCCTGT
The DNA here is from genome assembly GCA_903066815.1 of Brachyrhaphis roseni. Lineage (NCBI taxonomy): Eukaryota > Metazoa > Chordata > Actinopteri > Cyprinodontiformes > Poeciliidae > Brachyrhaphis > Brachyrhaphis roseni. Next base: position 25,448 of record CAEFZY010070944.1, read on the forward strand.
TGTCTTTATCAGCTCTCTCTCTGCTTCACCGGCATGTAGCCGTCGCTGCAGGGCTGCCTCAGCATGCTACCCGACAGAGCAATCTGCTTCAGGATGTCGTTACCGTGGAGAGGTGGTAAAAACGAACTCAGAGTGGTGCTTAAAGGCTGCTGTGGTAGGGCCTCGGGAGGACGAGGAGGGGAAAGGAAGCAGGTCGTTTCAGAGGGTTTGTCGTCGTCCTCTGCGCCGCCTTCCTGTTCCTCGTTCTCCTCCGCTATCATGCTAACGCCTGAATCCTGGAGCGGAGGCGCGGGGCTTTCAGGTCGCAGCCTCGGGATTTGTTTGTAATCTAAACAGGTCTGGATAGAGTTTTTGCCCAAAACGTTCCCACCGCTACCAAACAACATCTGGAAATCTAGTGTTGTCGCGTTCCCTCCCTCCCCTTCCTCGTCCTCCTGTTTTCCTTCCTTTGTCCCTTCGTCGTGTCCGTCGGCCGTATTGATGCTGTCTGCTTCCATGCTCTCCTGACTGACCTCTTCACAGCTGCACATCCCCGAATCTACACTGTGGAGCCTGAGCCTCTCGGCCTGCTGCTGCTTTTGTACCTTCTCGTAGTCTGAAATGATCACTGCTTTCTGTTTATCACCGCCCATAAAAAGCAACTTAACCATTTCCAGTTCTTTTTTCGCCGCGGCTTCACTGTCCCGTTCAGAGTCCCGTCCTTCGCCTCGGCCGCCGGCCGGCTTGTAAGGGGCGTCAGGCGCGCAGGGCTGCAGCTTCTTAGTGGACGCGCAATCAGAAGAGCAGAGCTCGGAGTAACTGGGGTTGGAGAAGCTGGAGCAGCTGGAGTCGTAGCTGTCGCTTTCTGGCATCGTTTTTACTTCAGGCCTGCAGAACTTCATGGCGTCCACAGAGGAGGTTACTTCGTAGGAGGCAATAGCCACTGAGCTCAAGAAAGACTGAACGCATTCCCCGGTGAAGTGGGAGCTTAGCCACGTCTGCAGAAAAAACAAATGAAGATGGGGGGCAGGGGGGATTTCAATGGATGGAACCAAAAAAAGCAGCTGTTTTATATGAGTTTAAATGTCACCAAGCTCTATGTTGGAGCACAGTTGTCACTAAACACATCTTGTATTGACTCGGTCCTCACACTACACAGAGATGTTGCTGTGGTTTTACCTTTAGAGATAAACAACCAGAAAAAAAACTCTAAAAACTCACTTGTACTGCAGATTTTTCAGGCTTTGAAGCAGGAATAACTTCTTGACCTTTCGAGTTCAGAGAAAACCAGTCCTGTGCCAAAAACATAAGGTGGGTTAGCATAAAAATGTGATATTTTAAAACATTGCTTTGCAAGAGTTTTCATAAATTAAATATTGTTTTAAGTGCAATCCACTAAATAAACAACAAAAACAGAATTAAAAGAAATCAACTCGATTACCTGGAAGATTTCAGATTTCCCAGGGTCCGGTATGGGTCCGCCTTTAAAGCTTTTCACTACGTAGATCCTGAAACGATTAAAAAAAACTCCATCATAAACCGAAGCCAAAGATGGCTGACGCCCAATGGGGGTCAAACTCTTAACATAACACATCACAAATCTAACAAAACTGTTTTTTGGAAAATAGTCTTAGTTTCTCACAGTTGTTTTTTGCGCATGAAAAGGACTACGCCGGCGAGCAAAAGACCCAACACTGCCAGGGTCACAACGCCCCTGGTGGAAACACCCACATCCGGCTCTGAAAAACACAGAAAGTCGAGTTAGTTGAGAGACGTGCTTACAAAGTTCGTACTGCTGTAGAGATTCTGTAAAGAAGTTTGTTGTGCTTGGGATTGATGCACCGTTTTTATGTTCAATTTTTAGAAAGTTGACCTTCAGCATTCCTGTTTTCCATCATTATTGTTATCATCAAAATGGGTTCAACAAAACCTTTGTTTGGGTTTGCTAACATTTTACCTGGGGTTGGTTTCAGTGTTCCCACTTGTGACACCCACGACCTCGTGGGGCTCCAGTCACTCCAGGTTCCCGAAAAATGAGAGGGCTGGACCAGCAAGCGAACACGAGCTTCATAAGTCTCATCTTTGATGAACAAACTGGGATCCAGCTGAGCCTTACAGTCCCTTTGACACTGGACATTTTTATTCAGAATGGGTGGATCCTGACAAGAAAAAACAGTTAACACACAGTCAGCAGGCTGGTAGTTTTTCGGTCTACAGTCCACCGTTAAGACCCAGCGTACTTCATCTGAAGTGGCCAGATCGTTTTTCATTAAGCGCGTTTACATTGACCATATAATTGAGCAATTTGACATTTCGAAAATCAATTCACTTAATGCGAACACATTAATATAGAAAAAAAATCTGTTCTTTTATAAGATGTTTTGGTGCTTGGAAGAGGTAGTTTTTCATCCATACCAAGGTTGGTTTATTTTTTTTCACATTGCAGGAGTCACATGATCTCATTGCCACCGGAGCAAACCATGAAGAAGATGATAAGTAGTTGTTTCAGGATCATGGTGCAGTCTGTTTTTTTTTTTTTTAATGACTTTTCCCTTGAACAGAGTCACATGTGATTTTAACTGCGTTTCTCACGTAATGGAAACACGGCAATCGTGAAGTTGTGTTTTTTCGACATTAGTGGAACATCGACAATGTTTTGCACATTTGTAATGGAAGCGCAGCTATTGACGTAGACTCATCACGAAAATGTGTATCACTCTCATCAGTAAAATGAAGCCATTTTGTTCGCAGAGAGGCGTCTGACTCCAGGCTCGGGTCGACAGAGATCTGTGCAATGTGTTGTATTATTGCTCAGAAGTTTCTTGCCGTGTTTCATGTGGAAATGAGCCTGGACAGCAATGCTGATAATTTGCTTCAACCAGTCCGCTTGCACTATCCGGTTTTTGATACATTTGAGGAACAGTTTGTCCGAATACAAACGGTCTGCAACCGCGTGACTTCGCCCGTTGACTGTTTGGTGAACTATGTGGGAGCCTTTATTATAATATATTAAAATATTTACTTACAGTCCATGACTTATCCTTTTGCTTCCACTGTAGCTCAGAGTGGAACATGGAAATTTTCGCGCGTTTTTCAACTTGAGAGCTCCAGGTCACCTCGGTCTGGTTTACATTAGGTTTTCCTGGTGGGTTCAACTTTACTGCAAAATCCAACATTCAGACGTTAGCTGTCAGATAATGCACAAAGAGGTTACACAGTTCCTAGCAAAAATCCTTTTACTCCTCATTGAACTTTTTCAGATTTGTCACATTACAACCAAAAACGCCAAGTCATGTTACTGAGTTTTTAAATTATGAGAGTTCCTAACAGTTCCTCTGTACAAAATGTCTACAATGAAATGTCTTGCAGAATAGTGCCTTGATTTAGTTTTTGTCATTTTGTGTTATTCAGTTGCAAACTATGTGCTTTGTGTTTTTTATGCAGGACACCTATTTTTGTTGTTGTTGTTTCAATAAACATGGAAATGACTTGACTGTAAAACTTAAATGATTTTTTACAGACTTCCTGAGAACTGCTGTATTTTTTTAAGTAAATGATTACCAGTTTAGCTAAAAGATTACCACCCCCCCCCACACACCTTTCCTCCCCAAAAAATAGCCAAATGTACAACTAACCAGCACTTTTTTAGCTGGTTTTCTTTTTAGCAAGGCAGTGTGCTTAGTTTATACTCACCGTTATGCTTTGGCGTGTGGTAAATGGCTTCACAATGTTCTGAAGGCTTGCATCTCACAGTAAGGGTTAAGTTATGATATGTCTGGAACTGAAAATTAATAAATAAAATAATTTTTACTTTCAGAACACATTCATAACATTTTTAAACATTTTAAGAAGCAATAACATTACGTTTTGTTGGCCGTTCCTACATAATTGAAAAATGTTGAAATTTTGAAAATGAAACATTTTCCCTTTTTCTTTCTCGTCAAATACAGACATTATCATTTGAGTAAAGGGTTCAAGCCATGGATTAAAATAGAAATGCATCTGTTAAATCATCTGGGACTCCTGACAATATTTGTTTCACCTTTGAACAACATAAAATTATTGAATTATTGAACATATGTTCAATAATAATGAACATATGTCACGTCAGACTAATTCAGTCTTCATGAAATGTCTATTTTTCATGGCACCTCCATGCTTTTGTAAAACTGAACACATGATCCCTGACAAAATTAAACTAAACATGAAAAAGTTGAAAATAACTGAGAGTTAGTTAGGACATTTATTTTATTTATAAAGCTTTTTCAGAAGCAGAAACGGCCAATTTGAAAGAATAATGTTGTATACTCACAATATAGGTCTTCCCGAATTTCACTGAGCAGCTTTTTAAAGCTGGGTTTGAGGCATCCATGGGCTTTAGCTCACAGGAAGCATTGTAGTGACTGATTAAAAGAGAAAAACCTCTGTTAGTTATTTTTCTACAGCGTTAGAAGCATTTTATGTGTGGGAGGAAAAAAACTGCTGCTGTTCTTACTTGTAAGCAAAATTTTCTGCATGTACTGTGCACACATCGTCTGCAAGATGGCAGACATGAGAGCTGTTCCACACACAGTTGATAACGTTGTTGTAGTCATTGTAGCAAGTGAGACCTGTACACAAGAAGGTGGGCATTTAATTAACGGAAAAAGAAGAAGAATTTCAGATATTTGTCAAATATCGAGCTAAATGACTCACTCTTTGGAGGAGGGCTGGGGCATTTATCAGCTCTAGCACTGCAGATATGAAGTACAAGGAAAAGAAAGAGTCCAATTCCAGTTGTCGCCATTTTTTCACAAGTTATTTTCTTTGAGATATGAACCACTAGGATGGCTGGATTTCCTACATGTGTGACCAGAAGGTTTGAGGGCGTCAGTCACTTTCTAGCTGTTGTTCTTCTCATCCTGTAGTTGACAAATGGAAGAAGAAGAAAACAAGAAGTTTTACTCTTTTCAACACCAATTTACTGAACACACGTAGTGAAATACAAAGACAGGGTTAGGAAATGTTTCAGGTCAACTGCGCCGTGGTTTCACTTACACATACTGAGAAAACACCTGGTCAGCATGTGAGCAGGAGTTTTACTGCTAACTTCAGGTAAAACCAGCTTTATGAGGACTGAACTCAACCACAGTTCAGATCATTTCACATGGCGCATCGCAGTGCACTGTTTTACAACTTCACATATTACACTCGACAAACACGACACCGTTATTTGAGTAAACCAGTAGAAGCTGCAGCAGGTAACGTTTAAAAACTACGTCTTTTACATTTTTATTAAAACTGTCACCATGTTGTGACAGTACAGGATGAGACAGATAATCTGTGAAAACAATCTAACTCCTCCTCCTCCCAGTGCTAACTGCAGAGCTACACGGCTCAGAGAGAAACAACCAATCACAGCTAGGAGGAGGAGGGTCTCAGCGCTGTCAATCATGCTTGTGTAAGTGCCACTCACACCCTCCCCCTTGCTCGTTGCTACGCTACAGCATCTTCCTTGATAGCACAGTCTGCCATGAAAGCTAAGCTTAGTTAGCATAGCCACAAATGACGGCAGATAAACAGTTTTTCTGTAATGGTAAGTGTTTGGCCATCATTAGCACATTTAGCAAGAGTGTACACAAGTTTGATTGACAGCACTAAGACCTTCCTCCTGCCTCTGATTGGTTGTTTTTTGGCCACACTAGAACGCAGAAGAGCTTGATTGTTTTTTTTTGTTTTTTTTTTTTTTTTACAGGTTATCTGTCTCATTCTAAACTGTCATGACATAGTGACACAGTTTTAACAAATATTGTATTTATGTTTTTATATTGTTTTCTGCTGTTTTGTATTGTTCCTGTGTGTTTCGTGTTTGACAAAAAATATATTAGGGAAAAATAAATGAAGAAAGGAGAGGAAACGGAATAGCTCCGTCAAACCCTCTTTCAAAATAGAAGCACTACTATAAGTGGTGTCGGACTTTATTCAACCGAAAGTTTACAAAGCAGCCAAGAAAATTAGGGCTTTAGATTTCATGTGGAAATATTTATTTAGTGGAAGCTAAGTGTGCTAAATGTTTTCAAAGTCAGCAAAAAGAGCCAAACAAAAAAACTTGTCAGTTGCACAAAGTTGGTTGCGTGCAAATGTGAAAGGGGAAAAGAGTAAATGATGAAAATCCAAAGTAAAAACTTAAATAAAAGTACTTAGTACGTACTAGAAGTGGTAAAAAGCCACATAGGTGAGACTGTTTTAATAATAATTGTTCCACAGCTGAATAATCAAAACAGTCTCACAGTGTCTGGAGATGTGGGTGTAGAGGTATGCAGACTAAAATGTTCTAACCGAAATACCTTTGGTAAAACATTTCCTAAGAAATGTCTTGTATGCAAATCTCATCACAACATGTCCTCTACAAGAAAGTACTCCCACATTTCAGAAAGTCGGGTCTTTTCTCTCAACCTCACAACATGCAGTAAATCTTTTCCTGTCAGAAGAGCAAAACGCTGAGAGGAGACGAGAAGTCAAAGGTCTGCTTTTAATTCCTCAGGCTATTTCCTCCCACCTGCAGCGAAGGAGCGTCAGGCGACTTTTTTTCTTCTTCTCAGCACAGATCTCACACACACCAACCGCAGATAAGATTAATAAGACAGAAAGTTATTTTTGAACTTCTGAAAGATCGTTAAAGAGAATTGTTTTGATAACTAAAAGGTGTTGGATATCTGTTCTCTGTTTGGATCTACTTCTGAACTTCAGACGTCCTCTAGCGCAGTGGAGTTCTAACATTTTGGGCCAAAATGGGGAAGTCAGAATTTTTTACACTGTTCAACAATAACTTAAACATACAGTAACTCAAATTAAACAATAAAATAACTCAGTTTTTGTAGAAAATGGAAGCTTAAACCACTGTAGATGCAAAACATAAGTTTTTAAAATTAATAAGAGTAAGAGTTTGCAAATTAATTGCTTTGGGTTCAAAAGATTTTGAGCCCAAAAAAACCCCAAAAATAATGAAAAAATATTCTGCCTACTCTCAGGATTTTTGTCGCTGTTTCTTTAAAAATGCCTGCTGATTCAAGCGAAGTTTAATCAATAAAAGCAGATTTGTGCTATTAGGCCATTGATATTTACTACGAAATTTAAGAGAAAGGAGAAAACCTGGTTGCTAAAAGTCAAATACTTTGTGTTATGCTTAATATGTTCCATTGTAGAAAACTTAAATTGGTAATAACTGCTTTAATTAACAATAAAAAGTCTCTCCTGCCTCAACCACCTGTTGTGACAGGCCACACAGAATCATCAGTGTTTAGTTGCACTTGTGTTTCTCTGATGATAGAAAGCAATACCTCTTTCAAAACTGAGAATAAGTAATAAATCATCTTTTTTTTTAGAAGAAGAAGAATATAAACATGAGCGGAGACGAGAAACCTTAAGCGTCTTACCTGTCTGCGAAGCAGCTCGGCGTCTTCTTCAAGTTCCTCAATTTATTTCCTCCCACCTGCTGCGAAACAGCGTCAGACAAAGTTTTTTTCTCAGTATGAATCTCACTCAGAATAGCAGATAAACTGATAACACAGAAACTAATGTCTGAACTGGTGGCAGATCACTACTGAGAAGTGCTGCCTCATTAACAAAGAGAGTGTTTTCTCAGTTTAAGTCAATTCTTTCTGCATTTCAAATAACATCCTCTAATGGTAAGAAATCTATTTTCTAGAGAAATGCTTTGCTCTTCGTCTCTTCCTGTGATGAGCAGGGAATTTCTATAATGACACCTGCTGTGGACCTTACGGACCCCCCTAGGGGAAATGGGGAAAAAAATGTCTTTTGCATTCATTCCCTCACAAAAGGCAAACATGGCAGTTAAAGAGAGTGGTACTCCGTAGCACCTGAACATGGCAACACAGGAAGAAACAAACTGTGAACATGGTTAGTGTGTGAACATGGTTAGCGTGTGATATTCTTGGTGTGAAATCTCAAATTACAAGATATGCATTATATTTTGGTACGCTCTCTCCCCAGACTCCCTTGCGTCCTGCTACGCATTTTCACTCGATTGCAGAGTAACAGTCGACGGTTTCAAACAATCATGGCTGAACCCGGTCGCTCTCAAGCTTCTGCATCAGAATCACTGGAGCATTTGAAACAAACAGGGTGAAAAGAAATGCATTGTGTGGGTTCACGTAGGATTTGTGGTCTGCGGTTATTGCAGTCTAATGCAAAGCGACCAGGAAGCACACCAGAGCCCCCCTGCAAACGGCTCTGCACAACAACAGCAACAGCTGGAGAGGATTCTCAGTCAATTGTGCTAATGAAGACATTTTAAAAACTTTTTAAATTTTTTTAAAAACGCAATCCCAATAGAACGTGAATGTCTTTGGCGCAATGTTATTTTTTTTTTTTCTGAACTAATAAATGGAATAATTAACGACTGCCTCTTTTTTATTATTATTATTAGTGTTATTATTTTAATTATTTCTGCAAAGCGCCGTGCGTGTTCTTTAGTTTCCGTGCGCAGGCGTTCTCACCTTCTCCGGTCACCTGTTTGTGCGGTTTCATAAAAGGTCAGAGTGTTTTGGTAAAAACCAGAAAGTGTTCCATTATTTCTGACAGGTGCACATCCTGCTCAACGACACCTCCAGCCCTGTAAACAATTTTTATCTGATTAGATGGCGGAACTTTTTTAGAAGTCATATAGTTTACCGAAAAGAGAGGGGAAAAAAACAAAAACACAGTGAAGTATGTATTTTTTGGTTAGGTGTGTTATCAGTAACAAAAAAAGAAGAAGTAGATATTTTAGTAATTTTTAATGGTTATTGTGAGAAGAGGTTGCACTCTTCTCTTTTAGTCAGATTTTCCGATCAGATTGGTGACCCATAACTTTTAACCCTAACTAACGGCTATTTGCTTTTGTGCAAAAATATCCCAAGTCAAAATGATTCTTTATGATTTACTTTGCTTCTTTCAGACCAATTGTTTGTTTTTTTTCCAGTTTGGAAGAGAAAGATTATTTGAAACACTGACAGTGGAATGAACTAGCCTGTTCATTTCCTTCCTACACAGTTCTGCTTTATTCTCATCTCCCTTAACTTCTTTCTCTGGGGTTTCTCCCATTGACCTGGATTCCTCCAGTAGACTTTCTATCAGCAAACAGAAGGAGAAGTTGTGAACGATGGCGTCGGTTTTCCGCACTGTTTCAGAATCGTAGTCTGCCCGTAGTTTTAGCAACGGCAGCGGAGGAAGTGAATGAAGCCGTTCAGTCCGTGTTGGTCACTCTCACAAATATTGAGTTAGCATTAGCATCTGCATCACAGCGTCCAACTGGCACATTATGTAAGTCACAGCCAAATGCTAGCGACTGGGTAAAGTTCAAAACTTCAACAGAGTCCATGCCACCAGGAAGCAAACGTTTATCATCGGCCGAGAGCCTTCGCATGAAGTGAAGCGTAGAACAAGGGGCTGGTGTTTACCAGGCTAATAATGACCTAGTCAGTTTGGTTTGATGTCATTTAACCTGTTTGCATTACTAGACAACAATATAGTAGGTCACAGTTGAATAATGGGATTTCTTTTGATTTATATTAGTGTCCGAATGCTGATAAATTATCAACCATTTACTACTGAGGTAGAGTAAAAAGTAACCATCTAAGAAATTACTCAAGTGAGAGTATAAAGAGGATTTGGTAAAACATCATCATCAGATGGACAAAAATTTAAAGCTTTTTGGAACTTTAGGTATTTTAAAGACCAAAATGAAAATAGTTCTTATAGGTAAGATGATTACAAAATAACAAAATCAGGCAAACATGAACATTTTTTCAAGTAAATTTTTTTTTCAACATGAAACTTAAAGAAAAATTGCAGGCGTGTTCTTTATTCTGTGAAGTTATACAACATGGGCAGAGTACCCAGAAATGTTACTGTGAAGTAACAGCAGCAGTACTTTATGATAAAATGACTCAAGTGATTTTATCACAATTACTGTAGCAATTGTAGAAATAGAGTATTTCTACAATTGCTACAGTAATGATGCTACATAACTCTGCTGCTGGGTCTTATTTGAACTCAGGCCTGGATGGATGCATGGATTGACTGAGATTGAAAATCTGCAAACATTTTCAGCGTTGCACCTTTCATCTCATGTTGAACACACCGTGCCCAAAGCGTCGCGTCCAGATCAAAGTTACGCTTCTGCACAACAAGCCTTAAAGCCACAGAATGAGATTAAGAGCAGCCTAGTTTTCTACAATGAGTCATATTTGGAAATTTGAGTGACTCACTTCAGCTAACCTTAAAACGCATGTACAAAACAGCAGCAACATGTTTGGAAACAACATTTTTAATAGCATAATGAGACTAAAATGTTTTATCTCACTTGTTAGGGCTCTACTTAAACTGTGCCTACTGCTTTAAGAAAAAAAAAAAACTACATTCATGTTCTGTGTCTGTCTTCCTCTGACATTTGGACTTCCCCTGATCAGGTCCAACAGAAAAACTGAAAATGCAGACTCTTTTTTTTTCACTCTGTTTTTATAGAGACCCAAGCAAGAAAACAACCACAAACTACAGAAAGTAGAGGAAAAAAAACCCACTTCCTAACCTCTTTTTCTTCCCGGAAATCTACTTTTGTTTCTGACAAGAAATAAAAGAAGAATAAAAAAACCCTTTTGGTCATGTCCCGATCTATAATTTTTTTATTGACTGGTAACTTGTAATAATACTGAAATCTAACAGAGAAAGTGCAGGGTTTTGTTTTTTATTTTCAAATGAGGCATCTAAAGAAGGAATATTGTAGCTGTGCAAATCTTTCATCTGACTGAACTACAGGTGGAGGCATGTCCTTTTCCTTACTGATAAATGTCGCTGTTTTTGTATTTTTGTAAAAGTAGATTCCATAAAGGTGAATCTACCTTCATTTACAACTTCAGTGTTTTGCACTAAAGTTGCGCAGTAGAAGAAGAAAGGTTGCGAGTTTGAGCACAAAATAGGCCAAGTGAGTGGCCTATTTTGGTGGCATTGCAAAAAATAGTGAACCAGCGCACCTCTTATGAAACGCAGTGGCTCTGAAAAGTGAACATACCTTTGATGAAACTCCAGGTCTAAAAAACTAGAGAACATTTTACATCACTCCCAAACTCTCCTCCCCTTAATAATAACTGTACAGTTTAGTAGTAAAACAGTGTGTAACGGTACATGGTCTTCATATAGGACTTAGCTGAAGCACGTTTAGGGTGTTTTCACACCTGATAGATTGATTAAAGCGGACTAAGCAGGACTGGTGTGAATGAACCCATTGGGGTGCATTCACACCCCCAGGGTGTCGCACCAGCCCTCGTTTGTGGAGGTGTGAATACGCAATCGAACTCTGGTCCTCCTAACTCCCTAGGCCTCCGTTCGGTTGAAGTGAACTCTGGTGGCGATGCAAGCAGACAGGAGACCGCACCAATAAGGAGGAAACAGACTGAAGCGCAGGGCATTCTGGGTAAATACAACCAAAACAAATGTGAGAGTCTAACGCTAGCAGGTAAAATGGCTCGCAGTCTTTTAGCAAAGAAAAAGGAGAAATCTTACAAACTGCTAAAATCTGACACTGCTCCATTTTTGTTCACATTTTGCGAAGAAGGAGGCTGCGCTCCGTGTCTTTCATATCATTTTCATCAATGGTTCTTGGTCCAGCGCCACCACAGGTAAGGGGGCAACAGGTTTGTCAAAGGGTTTGGTTCATTTGACAAAGTACTGTGCAAATGTGAACCACACCAGCTGAAAATGTAACAAATGTTGCTATTTTGGTCCCTAATCAAACTGAGCCTATCGGACTGACAGGTGTGAAAACAGCCTGCAGTCTTGTGAGGTAAACGCCTCACATTGCTTACAGGCAACCTCATAATCCTAAAGTTAAGTCCAGTTGTCCATAATTATCTTGCCATTTGCATCGTTTGACTTTTGCTCCGGTCCACAGAGAGGTTACAATATAATCACATTGAACAAGGTATCAGTCAGGAGAAGGATATAAAATAAGTCCACAAGGTTATATATACACTACGGTAGAGATAGTTATCCAATATTTATATAAAATATAGAAACGGTACGATTACTGAAACTGAATATTCCGGTGAGTTGTCTCAATATTTTTGGGATTTTATAAAGAAAAACAATTTCAGGATATTTGAAAATTATGAAGTTTTAGTCAATTTCTTTGGGAACAACATGGAGCTGTTGGACAGGGAACATATTAAACCTACCACGCATCAGTTCATACATGTTGGTGTATATGACTACCTATTAATGAACTGTAATTTGAATTAGTAGATTTTTTATTTTTTTTTAAAGTACAGGGCACCAAAACTGCATCCAGCCCAGAGCCCCACATCATTGCAAATCCAGCCCCGGTCTCATCAAAAAATCTGGCATTTCACCAGAGCTGAGTTCACTTTTAAATCAGTCACATCTTATCTAGTTTCCTCAGCCAAGAATTTACAAAGCAAAGGTGACTTTGCTACCTCCATTTCTGGTTGTAGATGACGATTTATGGCTTTTTTTCAGAGCAGAGTGAAAGCGGGCGGATGGAAGGAGAAGCTGGCTCGACAGCAGGATGTGACATGTGGGAGTGAGCGATGTAAACCCCGGCAGCAGACAAGCGTGCCACGGCTCAGTGGAAGAAAGGTGTGGGCTTGTGGCTGGATTGAAAAACATTCCTTCATCGGTTCTCATCCAATGAAAATTTGAATCCCCTGACTGTACCAGTGGGTTAAATGTTTGTTTACGTCGAAATAACACAAAAACAACAACACATGGTCATGTTACCACCTTGAGCAGTTGACCTTTGGATATTCTGTGGTGCTTGACTGTCTTCTATGACTCCATCGCTACCCACCTCCTCAATTGTTGGCGTCATTTCTCTGTCTTGTTGCACTTTCTACACGCTTCCTGTATTTACCACACATTTCAAATAGACAAAAACTTTCCCTTTTCTCCTTTAATTTTTAATTTCACCATAAAAAATACAGTCAAAAGGTAAGAATGAAACGTTTGTGAGCGTTTACCACGACTGAAACCTTCATGTGTAGCTTAAATGGAGATGTTTCATCAGTACATCAAAATACTTTTTTATCCTTTTATTTAACAACTTTAGGAGAGTCCCACGACAAAAGCTAAAGAAAAACGCTTTCACGATTGCTTAATGCTGTCGAGCTATTATCACAATACGACAGCTTTATCTCACCTAGTCGAAAAAGACACTAATGAAACCCGCTTTGTTGTCTTCTCCACACACTCGACTTTATCGTCGTCTGCATCAGGATATCAAGACTGAGGTGACGAAACTTCTCGCCAGTCATTCAAGACGTGTAGTGAAGAAACGATGGCTTAAAATCAACACCTGTTCACCAAAATCAGTCAGAAAAAAGCAGCCTACCTTCACAGTGCTGTTCAGTAGAGAGTTCTCAGCTTTTCTGATTGCTTCCTACCTCCTGAACTCAAAGTGACTAATCTGAAGTCTTCATATTTCTCGTTCTCCCTCTCTAAGTGACGACAGGGGGAAACGTACGTAAAGCTCTGGCAACAAAGCTGTGGCTGGACTGCGGCGTGTGGTTTCGTTGATAGTAACTGTGTGATCTGCAATACGAAACGGCAGGGTGAAAACCCCAAGGCTTTTTGTTTTTCCGTTTCCTTTCTTACATCACTTTATCTCTAAGCTGAAGGAAGGAGAATCTGCCTTTCTGGAAACTGCTGCGTTTTGCTTACCATGTGACGATTTACGCAGTTTTCTGTTCTTTTCTTTTTGTCTTGTCCCCAAACCAGGAATTAGATGACCAAAAGACACCTCGTCCTAGCGCCAAAACCTTCTAGAGAAAAATGAGAGCTATTTTGTAATTGGCATGTTACCATAAAGTGAATTCAATTTCCAAACGTCAAATAATATGCTCAGTGGAAATGCAGCAATGGTGACATTTTCAGTTCTCAGAGACTGATTTCTTCATTGTTGTAGAATTTTTTTTAAGAGTTTTAAAACACTTGGTTTAAGTATTCAGGAGAGGCAAAGAAAAAACAGTAAAACTGGTGACCTGAAGACGAGTGGCCTGTGATAATTACAGACAGATCATCTGCCAAGGTGTTTTTAATAAGCACATCCTGGTTTATGCTGTGAATGTTACTTTAAACTTAAGCGTCAACTGGGGTGTGAAAATCACGGTTAAAGAACCTTATTCTTTTAACATTTACCTTAATATTGCAAGCAGAATCTTCAAAAGTGAGCGGATTCAGCATGAGAAATAGGAATTATATGAAAGAATAAAAATGACTATTCTTTATTTATTTATTTATTTTTGTAAATTGTGACTCAATTTGACAAATCGTAATTTTTCTGGTAATTGTTGTTTTCTGGTAACGTGAAAGCCCCAGATTCCAGCAGGGGGAGCCCGAGAGCGCTTAAATTCCCACAGAATATAGACAGACCTCAAAGCAGAATGTCAAATAAATGCTTTAAGAATTTCAGCTTTCAATGAAAAGTGTAATTGTTTTTTAAAAAATAAAATAATTTATGAGGAATTTAAAAGATCTGACAAATTTGCTTTTTTATTCATTTTAAATATAGCAGTGAGTATGACTAAATTCAGAATTTAAATAAATAATTAAGGCACACTATTTACATTAGAACATCTCAAAGACTTTAATGGACAGCAGAAGTTGCATCGTATTCCTCTGTCCCAAAGTTGATTTTAAGGTATCAACAAAGCAAATTTATAAAGTTGCAAAACCTTCATATATACAACATGATAAAACGTAGCAGCGCCGCAGCCAACGTGTCACCCAGTCTCATGCTACGTTAATGAAACTGTTGAACTTTCGCTCCTCCACCTGGCCTGAAGAACATGGAAGAGGCTGAAAACCACAGAGGATTGTTGTTTTTAGCATTTTATCTCTATTTCCTGAGGGGTTTGGTTTGTTTTTTTACATGGTTTGTTTTTTTACAGATGGAGACTCAATCAGTCCTGCTGGTATAAAGGTCCTGACCTTTGCCTCAGCTCTTTTTGGAATCTTCTTTTTTTTCCTCCTTTTTTGTTTTGCTGAGGCAGGTTTTGTTTTTCTAGAAGGACTAATGCAGGATTATGTGTTTTTTCCATGGGGTTCATGGGTCAAGCTGTTGACTTCTAGGATATTTATTTAGATCTATATGTCAGTGCTCAGATGATTTCTTACACTGTATAAAAAGATGCAAAACCTTTTTTTATCTCACAAATATTAAATGAGACTAAAGTCTTCCTGAGTTAAGGTTGATATAATTATGATTCATTTTCTTCAAACTCTTTGAATTCAGAGATGTACAAATATATTTAACATTTGGTAGAAGTGCATTTTAAATTGTACGACTTGGGTCAAATGTTGTTTGACCTAGACTGACTGGCTTCACTGGCTTTGAAACAGTATTTTTCCTCATCATGATATCAACAGTTTTAAGAAGTGCACCAGTCCCTCCTGGTGCAAAACTCCCATAAACATGATACTGGAATTCCCATAAGTCACAGAGATGACTGGTGAAGTTTCCCTCTTATTCTACCAAGTGTAATAATGTTAATAATGGCCAAACACCTCAGTCTTACTTTTATCAGCCCACAATGCATTGCTCCAAAATGTAACATCTATGAGTGCACTTTAAAACTTTAATCTAGCTTTTAACTTGTAAGAAGTCATTTTAAAACATTTTAAATGACTCTATTGATTCTAGAATAACTAGAGATACAACATAGGATTGTATCTCTAAAATAACTTGTAGGACACCAAATGTCAACCCATTCGCTAAACGCTGCTCAGGCATGATGTCATGACGACTTCCATAATATCATTTGCTTATTCTTTCAAACATGTTAAAAATACCAAGTCAAACTTCTGACCGCGATGCATAAAACCAACCTAAAGGTTTCAGAGTTTGACACAAATCAGTGGTTGTAAGCAAAACTTGGATCACATGATGCTTCTGTTTCTGAAATACCAAAATGTGTTCAACTTCAGCTTTCTGGTAAGCCACAGACAAAATCTGCCGAACTTTCACATCTGTATTTTCTGCATGTTGTCTTTTACTTAGTGACAGTTCCCTGTTGCCCCAGTTGCAACTCTTTTGTTTGCCTTTAACAAAGCAAAGAAATACTGTGATGTTTTAAAAGATTAAAACAACCTTACACACCTTGACGAGACGCTAATAGTAAATATGTGTAATGAAACAGTCTGGATCCTTCTCTGTTTGTTTCAAACACTGCTGCCCCCATGTGGACAATTACAATTACAGCACAGAAAGAACTCAATCATTTTAATCAAAATAATGTCAATCTAAAAATCTACAATTTCCTGTGGGATTTATTGTCAAAATAATAAGTAAACACACAAAATGCTGTATTTAAGCTAAGTGACAAAAAACTTAAAATGCAAGAAGAACTATTATTGCACACAGGAAACGGAATTCAAAGGAAAGCTCAGTGTCACATTTCTCAATAATCCTTTTTTTTCTGACATCCCCTTTTGAGGAAATGTCATTCTTCCTGTCAGATTTCTCCAAGTGGGCTTTGTAATCCCTAAACTTATGACTAGTCCTATGCATTGCACAAAAGTTGTGAATCATTATTTGTAACTCGATTCCTCCAACCACAGAGCAAAACGTTTTGTGGTTCATACATGCTGAACGATTTTTAAAGAGGCAGTATTACGTAAAATAGACTTTTTCTAACTTTACACCATGTTATAATCTTTTTCCCTCCTCAAAAACGCACCTGGAGAGTTGCCTTGATTCTTTTAAAGCAAGTTTGAGAAATCCTTTTCCCTCCTCTGCAACTCTCCCATAACCCTAGTGCTGTAGCCCTGGAGACCAGTCTTGAGACCACTTTTTGATGGTCTCGGTCTCGGACTCGAGCTTTTACTTCAAGACCGGTCAAGACCACAACTGTAAAATTATCGCTAAATTGCCAGCATATTGTCTAGCTTATTTGTTAACATCTATGCAGAACATGCCAATTAAAATCAAAGCAATATCAGGACTTACTAATTACGTGTTTCTGGCGTTATCTTGTTAGGGATGGCACGAGACCTCCGCGGATTGTGGCACAGAAATGGAAGCAAAGCAGAGCAAAGAGTTTGAATTGATAATGATATTGGTTAAATTGATTTCAGCTATAAGAATGTAACATCTGGGGGTCTTTATAGGAATGTGGATCTTTCAGATCAATTTGAGAAGCAGTTTTGATAATATTTCACATTTTATCGTGTCATGTAGCGCGGGACGTCAGTCTCGACTTCCCTCAGTCTTGGTCTTGACTTGGTCTCGACCTGGTCTCGGGTTAGGTGGTCTTGACTACAACACTACATAACCCCCCCAGTCAGTTCTAACAGGTGCTTGCTGCTGGCTAGTAGGAGTTAGCATCAGGTTAGCACATTATACAGCTACTTTTTAGTGCAATGCTGGTAAAAATGTTTTTAAGAGGTTGTGATGACGTCCTGAATTCAGAAAAGAGGATGAGTTTTTAAAGGAACAGCTGTTCAATTTAAAAAAAAAAGCTTAAATTAGTAGGTCAAATTGCTTTTAAGACATATTTGATATATTCAGCATTTTTAGAACAACTGAAGTTAACAATTACTATTCTGAAGCTGGAAAATGCTTAATATTGTCCCCATGAAATTCCATTTCAGTGTAGGTTTAGCAAAACAGAAATAGGATCTTTAGGCATTTTTTACTAGCATAATGCTACAAATACTGTTTTAGCACCAACAAGCTGCTTGTCAAAGAGCACCAAGCAGGTCATGGACCCAACAATGCGTTATCTCTCTGGTCCTATTTCACGTCTGAACTTTCTTCAAGTTGTTCAAAGACCTTTTGATCATTTTACCCACCTTCTGTGAGAATACATCGGTTTGTGTAGGACAAAGTGGACGAAACGGATGCATTCTGAGTCCCATCCCAATACAAGTGTTCAAGCCAAGAAAAATGTCTATTAATCAGAAAGAGATACTCACCAGTTACAGAGGGAGCACCTGCTCCACAGAACATGAAGTCTCCCATGTCTCTGCTAGTATCTGTAGCTCCATCAGTCTTAGAGGGTACTGAAGTTCGAAAGGAAGAGGAACACACACGCTTGCTTATGACTCTCTAGTGAAGTGGGGGGGTTTTCTGAACCAGTGAGAAGTTTCTCATCTATGTTGACTCAGTTTCTAAGTAACTCGAGTTTTCTAATGTGGAAAAGTATTACCTTAATGCTTTAGGAGTATGATGCAGGAAAAGAATGATTGAGGCAAATCTTAATGTGTGTTTCTCATTATAAAAATTAGCTAAACATATATCTTAAACTTATGACTACAGCACTGGACTGTAAGTAGCCTCCTCTCATGTGACTACAATAAAATCTGTGAAGGAAGTTACCTTTGAAAAGAGAGAACAGATGATAGTCATTAATTAAATCCAGAGTATTTTTACCAAAATCCATAGAAATTCACAGAATATTTCTTCATTGTAGTGCATATGATTACCTTAACTCCAATCGTTCACAGACTTTCCGCTGCTTCCTTCCACTTCCAGCCTTCCAATGCATTTCCTGTGGATTTTCATCTCCCTCCAGTGAATAAACAATTGAAGTGGATTTCTCCAGAAGAATTTCAAGCGGGTCAATCAGTGAACAGAAGGACAAGTTGTGAACGATGATGTTGATTTTCTGTGCAGTTTTAGAACTGTACTTTGCCGGGGCGTGCTGTGGTGGCGCAGGGGTTTAGCACGCCCCATGTTTGGAGGCCTTAGTCCTCGACGCAAACGTCGAGGGTTCGACTCCCAGCGACCTTTGCAGCATGTCTTTCGCCCTCTTTCCTGTCTGCCTACTGTCGCAAAAAATACGAGCCACTAGCACCGCCAAAAACTCTTCAGAGAAAAAATTAACTGTAGTTTCAGGGCCATGGTTCCCAATATCGGATCAATATTAACAGCTTTGCACTTCTCTCTTCATAGCAATGGATGCTGTTAATTTCCTGTAAGCTTCATAGCGTCAAACTGGCGGCAGGGACAGTTGCTCGAGCTTTTATGTTGTTCTGATTTCGATGAAATTTGATAAAAATAGCATTTTGAGTTTATTTTCATTGGTCGTGTAATCTGACAAGATGACGTGTCCCTGATTCATCCTGCAGGATGAGCTGCGAATGATGACTCAAAAAAACGAGTCCAAGAGTCTAACAGAACAAAAGAACCAAATAAGGAAGCCCAGCTGCATCAATACAATACGCTGTAAGTCTTTTATTTGCTAAGTCTTGTCTTCCCGTTATGCTTAAGGAGTTAAACATCACAGCGGCCATATTTTGGATTTAAATTTGGTTCCGGACCGATCCAAAGAGGGAAATTACCTAATGACCTGGCTCAGATAAACAAAACGTTCATTTCTCTTCTCCTGTAGCCAGAGAGATTCATTTTCTGGGGTCCATGTTTGCCATGAAACCAAAGCAGAAATACTTTTCTATCGCTTGTTTATATTTTTTATTGTAAATCACATCTTTCACCAGTTCACCAGTAATTATACAATACCACATATTTTTCTACTCTTGCTCAGACCTAGAATTAAATGTGTTAAAGTATTTTATACATATTGATAACACACAATATTGACAGCATGGGAGTCCCATATTTTGTTTGAGTTATTTTCTTCTTTATTCATCTCTAAACTGTGCAAAGGAATTTCACACTGTGTGTGCAAATTGTAAAATCTAACCTTAAAGCTACCCAAAACCTTAAATACATAGAAATACATAACTACGCATAAGAACAGGTTAAACGTTATTTTTAGCATAGCTGTAACTGGTTTAAAGGAAAGTTCTGAATTTGCAGTTTAAATGTCGGTTTGATGCTGTTAATTTTCTTCTTTTGTGCAATGAGCATATTTCTGCTCCATGATCAGAATGTGATCATGTGCACAAAACAGCATTTAGAAAGTACAGGTCATAGGTCAGAAGTCCATCGACTCAGCTCATCGTTTTAGCAAACGATGCAAACTAAACTCTGGATCAGTGCTGTGTGTTTTCTACTGGGACAAAGGTTGCAGTGGTTAACATTCAAACACACATTCAGTGTTGAACACATAGAGGAGATGGCTTAAAGCAAACCCATACTTTATTTAAAAAATCACCGTTCCAACTATAAACATACTGAGTAAAAACTTTTAGTGTTCATATGTTGCTTTGTCTTTACTAGTATACACATTGGATGAAAAGTCCCACTTTTGGATATAAGTTACAATAAAACATGTGATATCTTTGCACAAGTTGAACAAAAACAGGATGTAGTTATCTGAGTTGAATCATCCATGTGCAAATACTTCTGTGTACTCATGGATTAAATAAAGGTGGCGTAGTGTCAGTTTAAGAGCCGATGAAAAACCTTCTTTGTGACTTTAAACTAGAAATTGCAGGCTGCTTCTTTCCATGCCAGATCCGCGGCTGGCTGTAACTTTGTAACTTGAGGTCCTGAACGAGGTTTTCGTCATCTAGTCCCACGCTACGACTCCTCGGCCGATCACAAGTGCTTCCCCCGGCCTTCGGATATGACGTGCTCGGGAACGGCACGGGTGTACCACTCCGACCACGCGCCGTCGTACACGGACACCTCCGGGTGTCCGCACTCGTGGGCCGCCAGCGCCAGGACGCATGCCGTCACGCCGGAGCCGCACGACACGCACACGGGGCGGCTGAGGTCCACTTCGGCTCGGACGAAGAGCTCCAGGAGCTTCTCCTTGGGCAGGAAGTGTCCGGACTCGGACAGGCAGGACTGAAAGGGAATGCTGGCGGAACCAGGGATGTGGCCGGGTTCAGTGTCTGTGAAACGGGAAGGAGAGAGTTAATTATGGAATGGAATTGTTTACTGGTTCCTAAGAGCTAAAAGTAAGAGGTGTTCTATGACATTTAAAAACACAGAAAACACAGTATTGTGTTTTGGGTAAACCGTTAACTTCCCTATTTTAACTTTCCATGAGGGTATCTATTTTCACAAACACTCATAAGACTACTTAGAGACAAAAAAATGAACTGAAACATCTGAACTGCAAGAGCAACAACATTTTTTGCAATTCCATGATTGCAGAGTTCACACAAAATCAACAGATCCCTGCATTTTTTTGTGCTAATACATAATTGTGGGATTTTTTTTACATAAAGACAGTCAATAACATTGGATTTAAGTGTCTGCTAACTCCCACCTGCAGGTGGCAGTATCTCTAACTTCTACAACACTACTGCCAGTGTTGACTTTTCATTTACAACAAGAAAGGTCAAGTTATAGTCCGTGGTTGATATGTGAAGTGACAAAAATTGAGCAGTTTTAACTATTTAAGGAATAAAGATGTTGAATCTGGCAGATTATTTTTTTCTCATTTTTTTTCCTTCTACCTGTAGATTTTGGAAGGTATTTAATGAGGAGAAAATATTGCAAAAATTCTTTGCAAATGTTTCAAAAGTACCATCACCAAATCAGTGATTTTTCTGTATAATCATTGTGCAACTATGATCTAAAAGGCTTGGAAAAAAAACACACACGAGTGAAATCTAGAACTTTTAGAATAATGTCTGCTGTACAGAAGAGTGAGAAACTAAATTATCAGAGATGTAAACCAAATACACCATTACAGGAAGAAGAATCTCAAAGTGGGGCAAACTTTCTACAAACCAGCGGCTGTCTAGGGCTGTTGTAAACGAATATTTTAGTAATCAAGAAATCAATTGATTATTCTTATGGTTAATCGAGTAATTGGATTTAAAAAAGATAAGATAAAACATAGGTAAATCTAACATAACAGCAGTGTTACTATCGCATATCAACATCAGTCCAATTTTTCATATTTGAGCTTCGCTAACAATAACTTTTCTATAGTTTAGAAAATCAACCTGTGACAAACAATAGCTCGCTTTCCAAGTTAACATGAAGAAAAGTTATACAAAAATCTGAAATTATATTCAATTTAATAATAAAGAGGCATCCTCATAAATACGCTTATAAAACATGTATGCAAGTAATAACCCGGCCGGAACACGGTGTATTAAATGATAAAACATCATTTAACAAAACTTTGAGGCAGATAAATTTTCCTTGAGGAATTTTAATAATCGAGGTACTCGAAGCGAGGAATCGTTTCAGCCCTATTTCTATCAGATTATTTCCCAAATTTTTTAGGTGTTTATGCATTTTTTTTCACATGACTATTACTGTCAAACATACACATTTGTCTCCCTCTTTGCTTTCTTTTCTACCACTGTTGTTGAACTTCAGCACCTCAGACACTATAATCTACACCAGGTGTGGACATCAAGTGCTTAGAGTCCATCCAATTATGTGATTAGCCTGCAGAGTGAGAACCTTTACCAGTTGATATATAACAGCCTTTAAAATACTGCAGCCCTTTGTGACATTCATATCGAACTCTATGATGTTACAATTATAAATGTGACTGTGCAGCTCAATTGTTACGGTTTAATTGTGAACAGGCAACCGAATAATGATTACCAGTCATTTTAATGAATTCACTAGACAGCTAATATATTAAGTGAACCTGCAGCAGTCCTCTGAGTTCATTCTTGTCCATTTCTAAAAACTGTTCGTGGAAACCTTCAGTAAAGTTAACTAGAAAGAGGGCAGATCTGACTCAGTCACTTCCTCTTTCTTTACTTATAGTATCTTCCATTTTTCCAATGACATTTAACAAGTGACTCAAGCCTTTCCTAATTCATACGAGGTCACACCGGATACGCAGAAGGCCCTTGGTCAATACTCCACGATACCAATCTGCAACCCAGTTCTGTACCTCCATGTTGCAAGTTAGTGTTTTATTTCTTTCATTCCTTCATCCCAAAGAAATGCACTGGTCTAATATTTTTTATGTTGATTCCGATACCTGTTGGACTCAATTGTTCGCACTTCTATTATTGCCAAACATCACACGGATGCATACAGCGTATTGTCAAACAATGTTTGACGTCGTTTTTTTAGGGGTTTTCTAATTTTGACCTTACAAAACATTCCATCTGATGGTGTAATTTAAGGTCTTTTTGCAGTAGAAAGCATTTTAAGTGATGTATCCTAAAACTCAAAACTTTATCCAGCTCCTGGAATTACCTGTGTGAAACAAAAACCTTTAGAGTGGTCACTCAACTTCCACCCAGAGGACTGAAAACCAACACATCTCCCTAAACACAGGTAGTGTCAACATGGCCAACGCCATCTTCTTACTAAGATTAGTAAAAATCATTTCATTATCATAATTAGTACAAATTTACTAACTAAGAGATCAGTTTAAGAAAATCCACTCTTATTGTGACTACAAACAAGTGGTCCATTGTACCGCTGCAACTTTAACTCTGGTCGAGTCAGTCTGACTCAGCATATTTGTTAACTGGAAACGTCATGAGAAGCTGTCTGACAAGCCACACGTAAGCCACTCAAATTTTACTATTTCAAAAGGTAACACAATACTTGTATCTTCTTATGATGGCTAATTCTTCCAACGCTCTTTCATTCATATGAAGAAATCACAAAAATGTTGAATTTCAGCAAAAAAAAAAAAAAACTAAACTAAACTAATTTAACATTTTCAAAAATGCTAGGTCAAAGTTCTTAAACTTTTCTCATATTTCTCAATTTATTAATGCAACTTTCCGTCTACTTAATTTTGATTGTGTGTGGATACACCAACACAAAGCAACGCAGAGTTGTGATATGATGCACAGTTTAACATTATTTCTGAATGTTTTCCAGAGCAAACACTTGAAAAGCACAGCGAGAATCTATGTTTGACCCCTGCGAGTCAACAGAACCACCTTCTGCAACAACTACATGTCTTATGGGTTGTGCCTCTATCAGCGTTTACGTCATTGATTTTTTGCATAAAAGTAATAATCAGGGAGGAGACTGACCTTTTCACAAATTATCCACCTCATATTACACCGTCACGACATGGCGACAGTCTAAATAAATATGTAAAACAGGTTGGGGTTTTTTTAATAAAAGTTATAAACTGCATCTTTAACGCTGGTCATTTTAACATTGTGGTGAAGAAAGGCATCTCCACAGGATGCTGCTGCCTCCACCTTGCCTTACTTCACCATATCAAATGTTCAAGCTAGTATGCAGTGCTACTTTTGTGCCATGCAGAAAGTTGAACAAATGTTCAAGCCTTTAGTTCACAT
This sequence comes from Brachyrhaphis roseni, assembly GCA_903066815.1. Classification (NCBI taxonomy): domain Eukaryota; kingdom Metazoa; phylum Chordata; class Actinopteri; order Cyprinodontiformes; family Poeciliidae; genus Brachyrhaphis; species Brachyrhaphis roseni. Next base: position 49,583 of record CAEFZY010070944.1, read on the forward strand.
TATGAGATTTTTACCCTCCTCACCCCCAAAAAAGAAAGAAAAAAAAAACTTGTTCTGCACTTTTCTGTTTAGGAAAAGTACACAAAACAAAACAAGTGTCTGATTTGTAGCATTGGCTGGTTATTGGGAAGAAGTGACTTTATGACTGTAACATCCTAAAAGTGGAATTCTGTACCTGTAAAACTTAATGAAGAGTTGCTTGGAGATGACTTTCAGTCTTGAGGTGCCAAGGTGACTGTGAAGGTCACAGTCACCTTGGCACTTTGCAGCTCAGAGCTGAAAGTCATTTGGGGGATTATCTTATACTCACTGTCTCTGGGTTCAGGGTCCACTCCTCGGAATCTTCCCGCGGACCTGGCATCCACCACCTGGAACTCTTTGGTGTCCAGGTTATTCAGCAGGTCGTCATAGGTTTTAATCCAGGAGAGCTTTATGGACGCCTTGAACTCGGTGGGAGAGGGTCTGACGTACTTGTCGCTAACCGGTCGACCCTCCAGTTCCCAGTTCCTGAACCCCCCGTTCAGCAGAGACACCGAGTTGTGCCCGAACACCCGGAACATCCACCAAACGCGGGGCGCTGAGAACGCACCGAAGTCGCTGCGGTCGTATATCACGACGTGCGTGTCGTTTTCTATTCCCAAATTCCCAACGTAATCTGCGAAAACTTTCTCCAACGGCAGCATGTGGTCCAGCGGGGAGGTTTTGTCGCAGCACTGATCTATGTCGAAGAACGCGGCGCCGGGGATGTGCCTCTCCTTGAACTCCCTTTTGGCGTTTCTCCCCATTTTGGTCAAGTACCACGAGCTGTCCAAGACGCGCATTTTCCCCCGAGTCGTTATTGCGTCCGCGAGCCATTTGGTGCTGATCAGAGCTCGAGCTTGAAGCGCCATGGTCGAGCCGCTTGTGTCTGCTTGGGTATGGAGTCGGACCTCTGCCGAGGGTTGAACACGTCAGAAGGTGTAAAGGTAAAAGCAGCGGAGAGAAAGAAGAGCGCTTGTCAACCTTCTGTTCACAGCTACCCAAAGTCCTTATTTACCCTGAAGCAGTTTCTATCTAAACACATAAAACATTGATTTTTAAGAAAAGCTTCTTAGCAAAATTTTACGTAAACACATTTTTAAAGTTCGGAAATTATCTTCCCACACTGCTTGCCTTGTTATATTTATTGTATATTATTTAATAATATTAATTTATTATTATTTAATAATGAATAATACATCTTGACAAGACCAGCACAAAAGAGATAGTGTATTATTAGTAGGAATAGTATTCGTTTTAGTAATAGTAGTAGTAGTAGCCGCATTACTTTGTGCTAGCATGGTTGCGATTGTTATTGTTGGGTAGGAACTAATTGCTTATCAGCTGTTGTGCGGGGAGCTGCTTTCAGTGAGCACACACTGAGGAAGTTGTCGGACTCACATGTTTGGTGGTTCTGAAGCAGGTTTCTTTAGATGTAGTTTGAATACAGTGCAACAAATCAGACATTGTTAAGCGGAGATGTCAGCGTCAATGATCAGGAGAGGCCTGGAGCTGCTGAACGATGATATTAAAGGTCAGTTTAACCTGTTAGCTTGTTACGATGCTAACATTAGTGGTGGAGCTAATTTGAGGCTAAGAGCTGATTTTTAATTTGCTCTAGGTGAAATTAAGTTTTGAATAATGTTTTAAAGTTTATTTGAATGCTTTTTTTTTAATTACAAACTAATTTAAATATTCAGTATTCAGTCAGAAATAAAACCTTTTTGAAAGTGTGTTTTAAACTATTGGGCAGTAAGTGGTGTATTGACAAAAGCACAATGCTTTCAGAAAGTATCCAATATTTTGTTGTGGCTGTCGTCACTAAATAAAACCAACAAACAAGGAACTAAATCATCTTAGTAACATTGAGGACATGTACCATCCTAATCTGACATTTCTGTGGCTTCTTCCAGACAGCAGTCAAGTGAAGAAGAAGCAGCAGACCCCCAGTTCGGCCACAGTGATGGATCTGGTCAGCACCAAGCGGCAGGGGGTCACCAAACAGGTCAAGAGGCTGCAGGGCCGCCTCGGGCCCGGGAAAAGCAAGGCCACAGTCAAAGACAAGCGGATCCGATCAGCAGTGGGTCAGAACGTGCTTTCATACTTCAGCTGATATTAACCATTTGTGTCCAGAATCAGGATCAGTTGTAGTAGGTTACACAGCTGGTCAGATGTGTCTCAAACACTGGAGAAAAGACTTGTCTTGGCTACTTATATTCTATATCCATCATATCTTTATGGTACTATGTAAAAAGAAGAGGTTTAATTTATAAATGTTTTTGTATTCTTGCAGAGGATTTTAGGAAAAACCAACCAAAGAGCCAACTGAGCGCCAATCTGAAGTACTTTTTGGAAACAACAGGCAAAGCAGAAGCCTTTGATACAAAGAAGGTAATGACGAGTTCTTTCTCACTTATCAATGTGCTAGCTCTTTAATTCATCACTTAAAAAAAATACACATAAACAAAAATTAACCAAATGATGCTGAAATATCAGATTAGATTATCACAGGGATCATTCATGTCCTGAAAATCATGTTTATGGCCAAAATAAGTCAGACACTGATTCCTTTATTATTTCTTCAGCTTAGTTTGTTTAGTAAAAAAATCGAAAACAAATGTAATTTTAAAGCACTTTATAAGAAAACTGAATAAATGTACAATAAATCAAAGCCATACTGTTAGTGTTTTCAGTATTTTTTTACGTAAATAAAGAAACCGTGATACTTGATGACTGCACACTTGATTGATTCTTTTTCCTCCTTTTGGTGTGACTCAGATTTTGAGGCAGAGTCGAGGGAGGCAGTCAAGAAATCGCCCGGACAAACCTGAGGAAAAGCCCAGGGAGGCTCAGTCGTTGTTCACAGAGAAGGAGTTCCAGCAGTTCCAGAGGGAATACTTTGGCAGGACTGTGGAGAAAAAGAAATGACACCAACTCTGAGGGGAAACATTAAAAAAGGACGCAAACCACGGAGAAAGCAGCCAGACTCTGTTGTGTGGATCAAAGTGGATTTTTAAGTGAGACTGGACTAGGATTTAGTTCCACTGCACTCCACAGAAATACTTTATTACCGAAACAGTAATACACCCTCCCTATTTAGAGGTGGGGTGTACAGGTTTATTAGATCATATTACAAAACGTACTGTGGAAAACAGTAGTGGATGATTTGTGCACATTATGCTTTTTTAATAAAAAAATGATGAAGAAAAGAAAACATGTTTGAGTTCAAATACTTGACACAATATTACAGTGTGAAGTATTGCACTACTTCTACTGTAACCTCCCCTCTTCGTGTTGTACTTTAACTTTCTGCCCAAAGATACAAATCCTGCTGCAACTGAGGTCACATTGGGATTTAAAATAGGTGGAATTTTTGTTCCTGTGTTTCCCTTTTGTTTTAAACCCGATTCTTGATATATGTAAAGAAGCTTAATATATATTTTCGAGTGAGAAAAACTGAGTCGTCGCTGTCATGTCTAGGGTCTATAAGAATATTTTCCTGGACATCAAGTTGTCCCCAAAATTCTTGCGATAAATTATAATAAATCATATTTATACCTTTGTATTGTGCATCTGATTAAAGTTGCAGACTCAAAACGGAACAACAAAACTGAACTAAGGCTGAAACGATTCCTCGAATGATTCGAGTACCTCGATTATTATAATTCCTCGAGGAAAATGTATCTTCCTCAAAGCTTCATTAAGTTATACTTTATTATTTAGCGCACGGCCGGGTTACTGCGTTGCACAGAGCTCTCACTTCCGCCTGAGTTGTTGACGAAAGCTAAGTGTTAGCAGCATAACGTCCAGTTTTCAAGTTTGGCCTAGAGGATTTTATTGATTCATGATAATATCTGGATCTTTGTCGTTTTTCTGGGGACCAATAAGCATCCTTAAAATGACTGGTGCAATGCCTGGAGTACAGCAGCTGCTGCCTGGTGGCAGTTCAGAGCACTGCATGTGTATTTATACAGGTGAGCGGATAGACTGAACACTGCTGGCTTTATTTATCCGATTACTCGATTAGTCGTAAGAATAATCGATAGATTACTCAATTACTAAAATATTTGTTTACAACAATAAACTGACCATATAAACCGTTTAAGCAAAATCCTGTACTGCACTGTTTATACAATTGGTTGTATAAACTCACTACATACCAGAGTAATTACCGCCTTTGTATCGGGAGATGCCAACGAAATCAAACCTTCCATAGCATCATAAGGAATATAATAAGACGGATGGTCATCCAAACAGATACAGAATCAGATAAGTCAAATGTTTGATGAGACACAAAGAAAAATTCATAATGACTTTAAGAAGCTTTTATTTGTTTTCCCTCACAAAGCCTGGAGAAAATGTTTTTGTCAGACTCCATACCGTTGATTCAGGCTCACTAGAAGCTTAGCTGCTACATTTCTAACATTACAGAAAACTTGAATCTGTGAATGCTGTAGAACTGCATTTTCTTATGCTACCTTTCTAAAAATAATATCCGGAAAAACAACTCAGAGATGTAAAAAAAAAAAAAAAAAAAAACATGAAATGGATGTTCAGACGGGTCTTTTCCATTTCCACAGATTCTCAGCTTGTGGTTCAGATCACTACAGGATTATATCAGACTGTGTGGATTCGTTCCTTCACTCAGAGCCAAGAGAGGCGTTTTGTTTCTTTGGTCACGCCCTTTAATCCGTTAAAATGTTACATTCTTCTACGTCAAATGTCCCCACATCAGTTTTAACTCAGAACAAGATCCTGCAGGCTGCACCATGGAGCAGGTGAGAGAATTTTATTTTTTCAAGAATTTGAACAAGAGAGTATAAGTCAAAAAAAGAAAGAAATACCTACTGGAGCTTTTAAAGCTTTGAAGGTGTCAATTTTGTCATGAATACATAACAGTGTCATATTCTTGCACAATAAAAAAATTTATTCTAGATTCGCTTTGATCCAGCTTTAAATTTTGTGAAAATCTTGTCATATACACACATCATATATTTTGCTTTAAAGCTATACTTTTAAAGGTTTCTTACGTAAATCAGAATATGATATTTAAATGTTTGAATACTACACCATGTCCTACTCAGAAAACAAAAAATGTGATGGTGAAAATAAATATGTCCCATACCAAAATGTTCAAAACAACAATTATTACGCTGTTTTCAGAGTTAAGAAGGCTTTTAATGTCACCCTTCATCACACACTGTAAGGACATCTAACTTTTTCATAAATATGAAGTGTTTATTATAATACTTCATATAATAAATAATCATTCTGAACTCATTTTTAAACCCACAAGCTTTTCACACTGAACTGCTCCAGGTATTTGTTACTGTAAACAAAATAATAAATTGTTAACTATGTTGATCTTATGAAACTTTCTAAGAAGTGTTTGAAACTGAAAGTGAAAGTATTAAATCTAGATGTACCAGCTGGACAGTGAATCTTGTTGGACAAGCCGTGCAGGATTGTTTCTGATGTCCGTTGGTCTTTAAACGTTCCACAACACGCTTGAATATGTTTTGTGAAAGGCTTCGGACTTGTTTTTAACTCCGTAATCTACTCACAAAAAATGTGCAAAGCAAGTTGAGAAACCGCTTTTCAAGCACTTATGTAACAGCATTTGATTACGTCAACAGAATAAATAAATTGGCCTTTGCAAATAAATAATTTATTTGTAAAACTTGGAACTTTGTGAAAGGCCAAAGTTAGTGTCCTGGGTTACACACCAGACAATTAAAGGCTTCAATTAACGGGGTGTTCTTCTGCGGCATATTCCATGGAGGCCTAATCTAGTCAGGTTTTTAACCACAGCACAGCTCTAAGAGGAAAAAAATCAACACAAAGACTTACCTAGAATTTCCTTTTTGTGATAAAGTCTTCGTATCTTCACTCGATCATAACATTATGACTGAACAGGTGGAAAACCTGGAAGAATTTCCTTGTCTTGTTCTAAACTGGTTTATCTCTACTGTTAACATTTGTCAGTTCTAAATTTGAATGAACAAAGACAAGGTGGGGTTCCTCAGGGCTCCATTATTGGGACATATTTGTTCAGGGCTGGTTTGAAACAGGATTTTTGTTCATTGTAGCTTACCTGCCACGCCTTGCCATTTGCAGCCTCCTGTTCCTCTCCCGAGGAAGATACGCCTTCCAACACGATCCGTTGATGAAGAGTGGCTGAGATGTGACCCTCCTCCATCTGAGGTTTGAAAGAGAAGAAATCTTTAAATTCATACTTTTATGCAGTAGTTGCAAGTCATTACTAAAAATCTTTGGAATGAAATTCTTTAACCCGACAAGGTGACGTTCGTTTTTGTGTGTCGTCAACACAGAACAGTTCGGGGGACTCCACTCCTCCACCGGTGACCTCACGGGCGAATGTCAGAAGACAATTCTCTGAACAAGACCAAACCATGAATGTCAAAGAGCTAGTCAAGGTGTATGTTTGCTTTTTTGTTGTTTGGTTTTATGTTTATTGAGTTGAGCTTTTGGAAACAAAACCAACAACTCCATGTGGAATTTATTACATTTTAGAAAAGCTATCACAACACATAGCCTTTCCAAGAGCATATGGAGGTACATGAGCTAAGCATACGTGTGCTGAAAAAGTTAAGAAGCTCTGTAAGAAGTTTTGTTGTGAGAGTACAAGAAACTTAATGGCAAGAACTGACTCAGTCGTAAAACTTAACTGTTAATTTTTTGCTAGTCTTTTAACGAGTGTTACAAACAACGTCCTCCGTTGCTGGCCAGGCCACCAAGCGAACAGGCCACAAGGAAAATTATAAAACATGTGAGTATTTTCAACTTCAGTAGATCCTTCAGTGTTTCAGTAGATCCTCCAAATGGAGCATTGATGTTTTGCTGTATCTCTGTCTGTATGTAGGACGTCTCATCTGTTTCCTTCAAGCCAATGACACGTAAGTGAAATGACTGAAATGATTTACCATCCGATGTAAAATTAAATCATTTTCTTGAGGTGCCAGCCATTTTGTCCCTTCAACAGTTTTGCCATTTTTATGTTTTCATATCCTACATTTTCAGATATAAAAGCAATTGACATTTTGTACCAGCCAAGGACCGGTTTGTACTCGCCATGGGGACAAATCAAAACCGTTTATTTAAAATAAACCTGTAATCTGCTCAAAGTCTACTTCAAAGAACAGTTTTTATGTGAGTCCAGTATGAAATGTATCAACAGCTACGTTGTTCTTAGTTCTTTTGGTTTAGCGGAGAATCACTGGACCAAAAGAGTATCACTCTCATTATCAATAAAAACAAGGCAGGATATAAAACTTTCAGGTACAATCTATAGAGGAGATTTAAGCATGTTTATTTGTTTCAGTAACTAATCAAATACTCTACCAATTAAAATTATTAAGAGAAATAAACAAATACTTGTAGCTGCAACTTGCTACTAGCTAAGAAACAGAAGTTCAGATTGTTGAAGCATACAAAGAAGAAGGGGCAAACTTAACCTGAAGGCCTTTATTACTGAACAGTTTTTTGCTAATTTGCAGCATGGGACAACGTTTTGAAGAAGCTCAAGCTTAAAGAATTATCCAACGAAGAGTAAGTAGACTATTGCATCTCGTGTTCTATTATATGTGGAATATTTTTAGAATAAATTACAGAAAATAACAGAGTAGCTGGTAGCGCCGTTGCCTCGTGGAAGGAATTGCCTCCATTGGAAAGCCTGATATGTGGAATCTCTCTACTGGTACTGCAGTTTCCTCCTGCAGTCCACAAACATGACTGCTAGGTTGACTGGTTGATTGTCCTTGACTCTGAGTGTGTGGATGCATGTTGGTGTGTTTCTGTATTGCCCTGTGATGAATTGATGAATAGAGGAACCCCCAAATACGCATCCAGTCATGGATGTCTATTGGATGGAACATAGAACAGGTTCTCATCTAATTGCTGCTTTTTATTTACGACTATTTACAAGTTTTGGTTGTTAAAAAACCCCCACCAATGTAGTAGTTTTCAAAACTTTTATATCCACTGTCTATATTTTCAGTGGCTCGAATGTTTTAACTCCCATCTTTCTGAACTGAACATGTTCAAAGAAGTCAGATATTCTTGTAATGTTCCAGGGTCATCAATGTTAAAGCTGGACATCTGTACAAAGCAATCCAGAGTTACATCCAACTAATGTCTACACATGATGGGAAACTTAAAGTGCTCATCTCGGAGTTCTGTACCATCGCTGACAACTTGGACAAGGTAATGTTACACAATGCAATTCTACACAATGAAAACATGAACGTCCAGATGTTTTTCTCTTTGGTTGAGCTGAGTTCATTGTATCACATGAGAACGATTATACTTTCAGGTTTCAAAGGGAACAAAGATCGCTGGCATCACTGGAGGAGCATCAACAGCAGCAGGAGGAGTGGCAGCTGCCGCCGGGGTCATCCTGGCCCCTTTCACAGCGGGAGCCTCACTGGCCCTCACTGTTGTTGGGGCCGGAGTGGCTGCAGCTGGTAGTGTCACCGGGGCATCAGCAGCCATCGCAAACAAGGTAACATGAAGACGCTTACTCTGAACTTATTCAGGACTTTAGTACTTTCACTTAAGTCCCACAGTGTTAGAAAATCCTGCAGTTGCAATGTGATTAGTAAATTATTTTAATAGTTTCAGCCAACTCACATTTTCCCAAATCTTTTCCTTAATCTCAATGTTCCAATCATTTTCTGTGGCCATTCGCTTCTTTTGCATTACTGTTGTTGAACATGCTCCACTCACAGAATGACTTTTAACTACAAGAGTGTTGCTAGTTAATAAAGTGAAGCGAATAAAGGGAAGTTAATAAATATCAGAATTATTTTTAGTACAACAAACACATTTTCTGAACTTCTAACATCTGTTTTTTTTTTTTCAGGCTAGTCTGAATCAAGACAAAAAGAAAATTGAGAGAACCCTTCAGGAGTTTGAAGAGCCTTATGAAGAAATCCTAACATGCCTGAAGTTCATTAACAAAGGCATGGACCTGCTGAAGTCCTATGGTGTGTCTGTTCTCAAAGTCATGGTGGACAAAAACGAGATGGTTTCAAAGGAGGCAGCCTCTGCTGTGCAGCTGACTATTGGCAACGCGAATTCCATGGATTCAGAGAAGAGCAACAACGCCTCCGGCCTGCTGGATGGCTTCGCACTCGGCATGGAAATCTACTTCAATAAAGATGGAAAGACGGTGAAGAAAAGGCTCGCGTCGCAGCTCGCCGCAAATATCCGAAAACTAGCAGAAGACCTTGCTTCTGGTCTGGAAGAGCTTCATGAGATAAATGGTGTGTTCAAGAATGTTTAAAAGATAAATCTTGTACCTTTCAGAAATTGCGGTTTCTGAAAGGTACAAGATAGAAAAAAGTTTATGGTTCAACTTGGGTTTTTTTTCTAGGTTCATGCAATATTTTAAAATCCTTTATCAGCCTACAGTATATGTAATGATTGTAAACACTAGAAAATAAGCTTGTATTTTTTTTCCCTTGATCTATTGGCTTCTTTGGTATTTCATGTTATTTTTACGATTGAGCTTTCTTAATAAAGTTCTGTAGTCAAGGATGAAACATCACGGTGGAATGAGTGTCGCTTATTTGGTGTCTGAGTTCAGGCTGGTTTTGTTGTAAGCTAAAGGCACATATTAACCTCCAGGGGGCAGCCCAGTTTTCAGCTCTGCCGACCACTTCTTTTTATTCTTTTCTATGATGGCAGATCGTAAGCAACTTCAAGGTGAATACCGCCATCTACTGTGCATGAGTGTGAAGCAGCATTAACGCGCATCAGTAACACTGTTTTTAAATTTTGTATCACGAAGCTTCGGGTCTGAAGACGGTGAGGTTGGGTTTTTGTTTGAAGAAACTAGACAACCGCACACAAACAGAAAACCACTCAACTTATAATAATAATAATAATAATAATAATAATAATAATAATAATAATAATAATAATAATAATAATAATAATAATAATAATAAAAACAAAAACAGAAGAGAGAGAAAACAGGAAGAAAGGTAAACAGATCAGAAAAGGTCAGACTGACTAAAATAAGGAATGAAACTACAAATAAGAAGTCAGAAGAAAGACTACTGATTAAACGTAACTACACAACAAAATAAACACAAAATCCAACCTGTGACTGAAGTGAATGGAAGAAAACCTTATTAAATTTATCTCTATAATATAATTTTAATTTATATATATATACACATACATATACTAATCCTTGCGAGAACGAGACAATAAAGAATATGAAATGTTATTAAAAAAATTGGATTACTGTTAAAACGTTATAGAAATGCATACAAATAATTTTCTCATTATGTAAAAATGCATTAAGAAAATATAAATTAAAGTGTTCCCCATAAAGGTATTTTCTATTTAGCAAGTCGATTTTTGTGTCAGCTGAAAACCAAGGATGAGTGCCAACAAACTGATTTACTGTTTACATCCTACACTGGCCTACATTTGACGTATGAGTTCTGTTTTGAAACTCTGCCAGCTGTCGATGACGTTCACAGGGATGAGTTTGTTTAAAACTAAACCTCTATCCTGGTGAGCGGAGCTACCCCTGTCTTCGTTCGTATTCTCCTACAGAACCACCTCGTGCTGTCATTTTAGTTAAAACAAACGCCTCTAATGAATAGCAACCGCGGAGGAATACAGGAGGCAGTGCTTCGACTCTCTTATAGCTTGGTGCGGCCGTCTCCGCCTGTTCTTCTGTTGTGTTGCTGTACATTGAATGGGATAGTCGTCAGAAGCTCTAAAGCTCAACAATGGCAGTGTAAAGGCGTGCGGCAGCAACTTTTGCAGCGGCAAAAACTCGGCAGTGCAGCGGCTAAGTGCACTGGCTATTTCTTGCAAAATGGCGTAAGTATTTTTGATTCATTATGCCACATTGTGAGGCTTTTAGAATGGGCAGTTTTGTGTCTCCCATTGTTGTCTTTGCTACGTGGCCTCGCGTTTTGAAGTTTAATCGATTACACGAAATATTTTAAATGATAAGAATTTAGTGGTTTGGTGTAAAATTTCAGCGTGTCGGCTGTGACCAGCCGGCGGCAGTTTATGATGACTGTACTTAATCAAACGTAGGGCGCATGTCGCCTGACTTAAATGGAAGTTCATAAAACAGTTTTTATTATTTAAGGAAGAGCTACAACTGCGGCAATACACGTGCGTATTTAAACAGTTGTCGTGTTTGTATACATTAGACACTGTCAACGTGGCGTGGCCAAAATGGCGCGGGCCGTTTTTTTTCACCCTCATTCGACCGCCATGCACAGATGGTGGTGAAAATGGCGGTCGTCCTCCCACATCTTAGCTGTGACTCATACAAGAGGGCGGAGCCTGTCGCCCAATGCATGACCAAATTAGGAAACGCTATTCCCCGGTGGAGGGCGGGGCGTTTCTCATCAAACACGCATTGAAGCTTTAGGCGTTATTAGCTGGAACTGGCCTCCGCCCTAACAGCAGAGACGTAGCCACAATGTTACACTACATTCTGAGAATTTGTATCCTTAGAAGAGCTTAGTAGCTTCATTCAAGGAAGTGAAAATGTTGAATTGGTTTCAGCACTGACGCTGGCCAAACCTGAATTGTTGCAAAACATGTAGCACCATACTTAATAGTTGATCATTTCCTTCACTTTGTGTTCCACCAGTTTCTTGGACAAAACAAACTCTCTTGTAGATTTCGATACAAGTATTCTATATCAACAATTTAAAATTATTTTTACGAATGACGTTTTTGGCATAAGTACTTACTACATACAATAAATATTTACAAAATTTCTGACTTCAAACCATGTATATGCCAGTTAATTTTTTCATCCAAAAGAATAAACAATATATTTCCCCACATACACACATAAGAATTGGAGCTAGGTATTATGCAAGTTTAGGAAGGGCGGGGCATTTGCTGTGAAACGCCCCGCATAGAGATTTAATCTGATAAACTTTGTTGTGCTATTTGTTGATTTACAGCACATAAATTATTCTCACCTCAGGAAAGTATGAGGTCTATGCACATAATATAATTACAAGCCCTTAAGAAGTATTCGCTTTAAAGAAAACGGTGTAAAATGTCCCATACTAAATGCATCAAGTAAAAGGTAGTAACCTAATTGATTTAAAAAAAAAATAAAAAAACTTTTAGAATGGGAGTCAGTGTCCCAAATGGCATATGAAAGAGTTGTATGCCGTGTGTTCAATGTGATTGTTTTCTTTTTAATTGAAATCAATAAGTTTTTAATTGTAGGAATATATTTTACATTTCTATTAACCATGACGCAATGCTTTTCCCCCCAGGTCTCTCTCAGCAACCACCCTCAGCCTTGCTGCCCTCGACAGCAGTACCAGACCCCTCGACTTGCTGACGTCAGATTCCCGTTTGTTTCCCCAAACCCTTTTGAGGCCATTACCGACCAACAGCAGCCATGACGCTCTCCCAGCTAGCCTTGGAGGACATGGAGGCCCTGTACTTAGGTTCGTGTTTGGGTGGCGGATGTTTGTGGGGGGGGTTATAATTAGTTTATTCTTTGGTAGATTTGAGTCTCATGGTAACTGCTTGTCCACAGGGTCCTCGTTTTTGATGGCTGACCCCATGGGGCCCCTTCTGGACCAAGATGAAGAAGAAGCTTTTTCTCCTTCCTCCTCTTTCGAGGTGAAGGCGCCCGCTTCGCCCTCCCTCTCTTTCTCTTCTTCCTATGCAGCCTCCACTTCTCCTTATCAGACGATGTCATTCTCCCCGTTCTCCTCCACTTCCCCTCCTCCGTCCCCTCCCCTCTCTCATCCCACCAAGCCTGAAGCCGAGCTGCTGTCCCTGCTGGGAGCCAGCGATCTGCTCAGTGGCCACGGAGCAGGTGATGGCAGAGGTAAATGGTTGCTTAAAAAATGTCTGAAATGCTTTTTTCATTGAAGCTTTACCAAAGCTAACAATCTTTTTGTCAACAGATGACGATTTGGGCGACATGGAGTGGATGTCAGAAAAGATCGACTTGAGCGACTTTGACTTGGAATCTCTAATTGGCTCTTGCTCAACCGAGTCGCCAAGCTCCCCTGAAGATCTCCTGGCCTCACTTGATTCCCACGTGGATCTAGATTCCTTTGACAAAACTGCCTCATCCCTGCACATCAGCCCAGAACCAGACGTCTCCTCATCACTTCCAGAAGCCCCTCCTGTGGCTGAAGACGAGGTGGTGCTAGATCAGGAACTTGTCCTGAAGTCCGAGCCTTCATCACCACACCCTTCGTCATCTCCGGCCTACACGTTGGAACTGGGGAGTGAAGTTGACGTCTTGGATGTTGAGAAAATGTCACCATCTGTTGCCACTGCCATCATCTCAAATTCCAGTGAAATCCTTCAGACCAATAGTCCAATTATGCTCTGTCTTCCCACCACTCCCTTTGTAGTGGTCCTGTCAAACAAAGATGCTCTCCCCAATTTGTCCCATAGCACCGCTCAGTCGAGCGACTCCGAAAGCGACTCCGGCATAGAGTCGGCTGCCGGGTCACCCCCACGTCGCCCGTCCCCCCCGAACTCGCCTGTCGTCAGTTCCTCCAGAACCAAACCCTACTGCAAACCAGAGCCTCCCTCTCCCAAAACCCCCAAAATCAAATCAGTGTCTGGTGCACCCAAGGTGGTGGAAAAGAAATTGAAAAAGATGGAGCAGAACAAGACGGCCGCCACTCGCTACCGGCAGAAGAAGAGGGTCGAGCAGGAGCAGCTCAGCTCGGAAGTGGAAGACCTGGAGAAGAGAAACAACGAGCTGAAAGAGAAGGCAGAGTCCATCAGCCGAGAGATCCAGTACCTCAAGGACCTGATGGAGGAAGTCCGCAAACACCACCGCGGGAAGTCCGCCTCAGTCGCCTAGACACCAGGATATGACCCAATCTCCGCAGTTAAGAGTCGTGGTGTCTTTAGTTTCTGCTTCCATATTTGTGCGCTTTAGCAAAGTAAACTATTTTGTAGCGTTAGGAAATTAGAGGTTGGTGTGTGAAGGTGTTGAAACAGATTCCTGACAGGGAATGTTTTAGAGTTTGAGAAGAGTATGGAAGTTAATGAGATTAGCTAGGAACGGGGGCCTGAGGGGTAGTTAGGTGAAGCATCTGTACATGCTAGTCTCTCAGCCCCCTGTTTGAACTGTGACTTTACATCACCACCTGTACAAACAAGCAGCTTCTGCATTTATTTTGTAGATTAGGGATGCAAAACAGGAATCAAAGTAGCTCAGTTGTCAACCAGACCCAAGAGTAGTAAGTGATTTTTCTGCAAAGTATGATCCTCCTTCCGCCTTGACGTTGCAGAGTTCTTTTTAACCTGCTATAAACCCCCAGTTTCATCTTCCTCTTGACAGCTTCAAGTCCAGAAAGGGGCCTAATAATTTTCAAATGGTTGGTCAAATGTCAACAAGAATTTGTGTAAATAGTTTTTTTTTTTTTCTCCCCCATAACTTGGTTGTGGATTTGTGACTATTTAATGGTAGATAAATCTTGATGTCTGCTGTAGTTTCCTGACTTGATGCACATGGTTGGCTTGTAAAACGCATTGCTTTCGGGTTGTTTCATAATAAAGATCTATTGATACTAAACATGATATTCTGCCTCCTGTCAATATGATTGGCAATACATTTGAGCCATACACCAGCCTTGAGTATGTTGGTCATAAAACATTATTAGGCAATGTTGGTACACTTACAAATTTGGTATGTATATCGAAAAAAGTTTATAGCAGCAGTTTCAGACACATTTGTTCCTGTTAAGGATTATTACCTACCTAAAACACCTCTTGACAACATTGAACGTGAAAGATTAATAACATTTGTACTCTATGAAATCAGTAATTGAGATTATGTAGCAACAATTTGCAACAGATGTCATCTCAAGGCACTTAAATGTAATTTCTATTCAATCATATTTCAGTTGATTGTAGAGAAGAGATCCCCGCTGAACCTGGCACACTAGCAGCCATCTTCCATGATTGACTGGGGGTTTGAGAAGACGACATAGACAAAAGAACCAATACAGAAATAGCTGATAATTCCTGTATAAAAGACTAGTTAAATCTTAAAGTATGTTTGTGTTGCAGCCATTCTGTTATAGTGACAATCTTAAACCAAAGACTATTTTACATAGTGTCACATCTGAAAGGAAAGATGCATTGGATTGCACCAATGAAAAACTTCCTGTATTTTTTTACCTGGGCCCAACTGCTTAGTGAAGGAAGTGTGATGGTGTGTGGTAACATCTAACCGTTAAATTATGACAATGCCAGTATGTTTTGTTTCTACAAACTTCAATCATCTAATCAACAAAACGACCCAATTGACTCTAAAAGAAACAAAATTGTTCAGGCAAAAATGTACTAAATGTGCTAAAAGGAATTTAAAACTTCCAAATACACATTAAATACATCTTCAAACGTTATCTGAATTGCTCTAATTAGAATTGCTTAGTGCTAAATTTTCCTTTGAATTGTAAAGATTGTAAAATGCAAGATGTACTCAGATTGCAACTTATGGGTGAAGGGTCTTGTGTTCACACCTTGCGCTAAAAGTACATCTCTGTCGTGAAACGAGAAGCGAAACAGCTGGGGGGAAGCAGATGTAGATGATGGAACTTGTAATTCTGGAACCAGACTAGTCTGTCACATTATGGGGGACAGGAAACATCGTTCCGGTTTTTCAATACCCGACTACTACAGGCACACACGCATTTCACCTCGTGACAACAAAACTGTTGACCAAAGACGAAACGCAGCTACAGAAAGCAGTTCAACAAACATTTCAAATGTCTGACATCTTTTATTTTTACTGTATATGATTACAGTATTCCCCTTTTGTTGGGGAATGAAATATGTGCTTTAAATACAGCTCAGTTTGCTGACTTCTCCTAAGCAGCTGTGTAAATTTAGTCTTGGCACTAAACTCCTATAAGCACACATCTACACCATAAACCTCTCCCTGGTGTATTTGTCAGCAACAACCTCTTGTTCTCTTCAGAAGACACAAATAAGCACCACAGTCACAAAAAATATCTGATATGCATATAATCATGAAAAAATCAAATACCTGTTAATATATTCAATGAAAAGAAATATTCAATTGATGTTTGAAGATTTTTTTTTATTTATTTCTGGAAAAGAAATTCATGTAATTCTATTTAAAGAACAAAGCTAACCTTGGGCTCATTACACAGATTATGTCAACAAAATGTCAATTCTAGCTAAAAGTTAGGACACCCTACCCTGAATAATGTGTGTTACTCACTTGTAGCTGAAATAACCCTGTGCTGACTATGGACAGTGCGCCCTAACACCAGCTCTAATGCTCTGAGGACGAGGGCCAGTTTTGTACGAAAAGCAATCACAAAATGCTCCTTAACTCTCCATCTAATGATGATTACTCTAGTTATTATGAGAAAAGCTTTGAAAATGTTTCACTGAGATCAGACAGAGATTTGGAAGTGTCCAGTTGTCCTACAACTTACCAGGAAGTATCGGCATTTAAGATTTTTCAACGACACATTTCCTGCCTCGTTACAGTCAACGGGCAGACAATGCACATGATTACTAGAAGAAAAGAAATACAGGCTACTCTTGTTCTTGTACATTCCTCTACATGAAAAAAAAAACAATGAAAGCAGTTTCAGCTGGTCATGTGCCTGCACATTTACATTCACGCACATTTATTTAAAAACAAGTAGGGAGATAAAAAAAAAGGGTAACCTTGTGCAAATTATGCCGAATTTGCACACCTAGAAACTTAAATTACCAACATACATTTTCTAAACTGTGTAAATTAAGCATTTAATAACTAATCTAAATGTTTTTATTCTTGATGCCATTATAATGAGACATTCTGTAGCAGTAAATCATTTTTCTTTATTGGTAATAATGGTTTACTTTGAGAGGAAGAAGGTTGAGGTGTTAAAATTTGTTAACTCAAAAGGACGGGTTCTTCTAATGTTTTGTCTTTTGACGGTGGGGACAACATCGACAGCATGGTGGGTAGTTTGGGTTCACTGCAGTTCTCCATTGAGTAGGTCTTCATTATAAATCATCCACTGAGTTCCCACAGACTCAAACCTTTTACGTCATCGCAGAGTCGAGTGTAAATATTGAGTCCTGGGAAAATGTCATCTTGGAGACACCTGGTGTAGAATGAACTTCCTCAATAATACTTTGTCTGGTTTGTATGAGTCTGCATGAATAGACTATCAGTTTGGCTGACAGAAACCTTAACATTTTATTTAGGTACACCTTGCTAGTAATGCGCTACACTTCAGTTTTACCATACTGCCTTTATTCTTCATCGAATGGGTTCAATAAAGTGTTATATATCTCATGTAACACTTGCAACTGTTTGCCTCAAACAGTTGCAGCAATTTTTTAGCTTAACCTCCATGATGCTAGTCTCAAATTTCACCATGTCACCAAAGTGCTCTACTGGACTGAGATCTGGTGACAGTAGAGTTGGAGTTCAAAAGAACAGCTTGAGATAATTTGAGCTTTATTCAATTGGGATTGTTCTAACTGAAGCAGTCATCAGAAGAGGGGTACGCTGTAGTAATGATGGGGTAGATTTTATCTCTGACATTTACTGGGTGTTTAAACAATGATCCAATGGTACCACCAGCATATGCTTTAATTGTCAAAACAACACAGGATGGATCCCTGCTTTTGTGACAAATTGTGACCCTACCATCTGAATGATACAGCTGAGACTCAGTGGACGAGGGAAATGTTTTCCCTAATCTGTAGGTGTCCAGTTTGGGTCAACCTGAGTGAACTGCAGCCTCAGGTAACAACAACCAGCAGACATATCACATGGTTTGGTCTTCAAGATTCTCATCTGCTTTAAGATTCTCCTAAAATTAACTGACCAGCACATTTGGCTGGTCATGATACAATCAAAGTCAAACAAAATCCTTTGCACTTCCTCACTCAGATGCTCAGTCGAAACTCAAGCAAGTCTCCTTTCCCACATCTAGACGCCGATTGAACTGGTGTACCTAATAAAGTGATCACTGTGGCTGTTTTACTTCCTGGTATTGTCTTCAATATACAGTACAGAGTTGAAGCCTGGTGTAAAATCACTAAATCTATTTCTGATGCATGCCCTTTGCAACCTGTACCTTAGTGTTCGAAGTGTTGCAGTTCAAGCTGTAGGGACTATCCTGAGTTTTTGGCATTTGCACAGCCAGAATGGGGGAGCTATTTGTAGCTCGTCTCCTGTAGGGCAGTGACACCCTCTGGATTTTAACATGTCTATTTCTGACTGATTTGAAATGCAACTGAGGCAGTTGGATGGTGCTGCATGGCTTCATCTGCAAGTTTAGGGAATTTGAGAATGAAATATAAAAAATTCTTCAAGTTTTTTTTTTCATTAAAAGGACTGTAACCCAGTCATAACCACTAAAAATCCATTGTTTTTTTTCTGCATGTATGTTTAGGGGATAAACTTCAAGAAAACTGTGAACTCAACTGAAACACCGAGTTCCTTTAAATCAAGTCTAAAAACCAACCTGTTCAGAATTGCCTTTGATGATAGTATCTGTAACATTGATCAATGAATTAGATGTGTATTGATGATTTTGATCATCGCATTTGACAAACTGTAATGTCTGCTGCTTGTTTCACAATACATAGTTCTCCCAAATAGACATAAGTGGGGGCTTGTCTGGGATTATGTTGAATATGGCAAAAATAAAAAATTGGGGCGTTTTTAATAAGTGATCTTACTTTACAACAGTCTAATGTCTGTGGAAAAGATGATTTATGTGAAATTGCTTCACATTACGGTGCCTCTGTGTGTAAGTCTCTGCTCAAAAGTAAATGAAGATCTTTAGTTTTTTATAGCTTGGTCAAAAAATATATTATTCTTTGCTGTCAAAGGAGGATTTAGGAGACTAACAGTGTTGTCACATGAGAACTATTATTAGTGATTGTATTATGTTTTTATGAGGCAAAGCACTTTAAACTGCTAACATGTGGTTAGGTCAATGCGTTTGAAAACAGCCTTTAGTTCTTAAAAACTTTCTGCCTTTACTTTGAATTAATATCCTAATAATAATAAATTGCTTAATCTATGATTTTTTATGTCACACAGTTTTAGGGAATGTTATATGAAAGGAATGAATTAGACCTGGGAGCTTTCTCTGCATACAAGTCAGAGGCTTGTTTGAGGCTGCGGTTCACACAGTTTACTGTAAATAAAGTTGGTTGTGTTGGTGAGAAAAGCTCATGGTACTTAATATCCGACTACCAAACGTTCAGTTGCCAAAGACGTTTTAAAGTAAGCCTTGTTAAAGATACGTTTTACCAGGAACAAAGCATTTCAGCAGATAACTCTGATTTTATTATAATGTAATTTTGTATTCTAATGTCAGACCAGTTGTTTTATAGACATAATTCAGATTGCACTGTACAACAATAGCAGCTTTATTTCAGGTAAAGGTTCCCTATGTGATCTTGTTCTTCGTCCAAACAATCAAAAGTCCCCTAAAAACCAGGGTGTGATAAAATGCATAGCAGTTCTGCCTGAAGCAACTGCCTGCTGTTAAATTAACTGGGTGGTTGGTCTTTCAAAAGCCGTTTTTATGTCTGTTTCTCTATTTTATTTTCGTAATGAATTAGGTTTTTTTTAAATTTCTCATCAAAATTAACGTCTTCTCTGTCAGAATCTGGTTTTCCCCTTCAGTCTCAGAGGATCAGTGTTACTGTGTCATATCCTGTGCACTGCAACAGGAAAAACTATTTTTTTCCCCTTCTTAACACCTTCGCCTCATACCAGTAAATGAAAGAAGAACCCGAGAAATAGAAACTTGCTAATAGAGGAAAAAGCGAAGCAGCTGTCGATAAGAATTTTCACCTTTAATCAGACATCGCTTGTATTATGCAATTTCCTTAAAATATGTCTTCACTTTGCTCTTTATTTGTAGCGTCCTTCTTTCTTCTTTTTTTTTTTTAGCTTTACCAGAAATTAACCGGAACTCATCTGAAATCTTTAAGACCAGGAAGACGGTACCACTGCCTCAAACTTGGTAAAAAAAAAGTGATTTCAGAGTGGTTTGTAATGTGATGTTCATAGCCAAAAGTTTGTGGAACCGACTTTCCCCTCTGAATTATGCAACTATTCTGGTTGTAATAAAATTACAACATTCGAAACATTTCAAGACGTATGAATACAGCAGTCATTGAAACGCCTACATTTTGGTTCCATGTTTAGGTTTGGCTGAGTCGCCTCTCTCCTCCTTATCCGGGTGAATCAGCCTCGTCTTCGGCTGACATCGTCCACAGAGGAAACCTGAGCGGCTCAGCTCCCTACTGAGGTCATGGGCTGCGGGATTAGGAAGACAGATTTACTCCTCCAAAGTGGGACAGCACATTTGATTGAAGTCTTTCTGTGAAGACACTGAATTTGGTGCTGAGATGTAAATATGATAGTGTATCAGGGCAATATGAACATAGAAAGAAATTTCTGAGATGCAAAAGTCCAAAATTTGGTAAAAAAATAAATAAATAAAAATTTCAGAAATTCGGAGATTAATTTCAGATATTTTCTAGGAAAACCTTGGATATTTCTAAGTCTCAAATATCAAACGTTTGACAATTGTGAAGTTCTAGCAAGTTTTCATCTTTTCAAGCTCAGAAAGGTCCTTGTTTTTTCTGGAAAATTTCCACTTTTTGTCTCAAAATTTCTATGTTTTTTCTAGCACATTTTATCTTTCAAACTCAGAAATGTCCTTGTTGTTTTTCTAGAAGATTTATGACAATAATCTCAAAACTTCTAAATTTTTTCTAACAGATTTTTGACTTCTTAAAAATAGGCATTTCCTTGTTTTCTTTTTGGCTTTCATTTTTAGAAAATTTCTGAAATTAATCTCAAACTTTTTGAGTTTTTTCCAGCAAATTTTCATACTCAGAAATCCCCCCAAAAAAGTTGTTCTGGTGGAAATATACTCCACCTTTTCTTTTTAATCTAAGATTACAGGGTGGGGATGAGTCTATTATCTGGTCAGGCCTGTTTTTAGCGTTACAATAGAACAGGGAAGGTGAGGTTTCTTGTACGTCCAATCAAAACAGTGAATATGTGGGTAGTTGTGTGTGTCATCATGACTCACTACGTCATTCTAGTAGTCTTGTTGACATTCTGTTGAAAAAGCCTGCTGAGTAAATGGGGAGATTCTAAATATGTGAAGAACATAAACAGAAAATTCAGTCAGTGATTCACGTAAATGTTTATTCATAGAAGTGGACTTTTTTTTTTCTTTTATAAAGTTGAGAACATTTAAATTCCTTTGAAGCTCATGGTTTTTGTAGCTCAAGGGCGCCCCTTGTGTCACTTCCTTGGTCTGCAAGCTCCATCTTCCACCAAACTTATACGGAAAGAGGACAAAGACTTAAAAAATGTCAAAAATCATCAAATAATTTCTGTTGCTTTTTCACATTTGACAGTCTAACCTAGTTATAAAGCACACAGCAGAAATGTTCATCCATTCACTGACTTTCTCTGATCAGAGATGTGGTCACTACCTTCACTGCTTTCTGCCGTACACACAGATAAAGAAAAACACTTGCTGAATTAAAGTCTTACTTAGCAATACTGTTCTCTCTCTCTGTCCTTCATGGCAAGATGGTTAGTCATGGCCCTGTGCTCTCACCTTGGTATTATGACAGTTTTTTGTTTTGTTTTTTCCCTCCTGAATGTGTTGAAAACTAAAGAAATAATTATTGATTTTAGGCAGCACAGAAGCAAGCCAAAACCCAGCATCACATGTTGTAAAGAAGTGGAAACTGATTGAGACAAAATCTTAACAGACTTTTGTTGTTTTTTCTTACTTGCTGGGGAAAACAACATTTCTGTTACGGACAGCAGCAGTCTGAACCACATAAGTGAAATATGCTGTGATTCATCTTACACAAAATACGTAGTACTGCACACATTCAGTGAATGTTATTTATACACTGTATATGCACTGAGTGGCTCTAAGCCACAGGCGTTAAATTATTATACTTTTGCTAAAATTTTTTTTAAAAAAAAGCAGCAAATTAGGAAGTAAAGTTGTTTGCAGCTTTAATAATAATAATAATAATAATAATAATAATAATAAAAATAGTAAAAAGAACAAACTAGTTGCAAGTATATTGCGTTCTATAATAATGTTTGTAACGATGACTGGAATCAATAAAGGTTTCACAAGAAAAAAAAATGTGAGCCGTAAATATGAGTCATGTGACAATTCAATTAAAAATATATTTTAAAAAATATGTGTCGCTATACATCTTGTTATGATAGCTCTATGTTTAGGGTTTGCATCATAAAGGCGAAAATCACTTTAGTATTCAGCGAGTTATTGATTAAAAGCTCTAATGCGCGTGTCAAACATGGAGTCGAGTGGGCGACCTTTCCAAGATGGCGGCCTCCCGGCGGTCCATGCGGCTTCTACTCATACATATCTATGCTCTGGTCTATCAGCAGACCAGAACATTTTTTATATTTTCGCTGCACTTGTATGGCAGGCCATTGTAACATAAAATCGGTTTCCTCTGACTTTGTAGATGTCAAAATCGGAATTGACAGAAAATGCCACAAAGTAGAAACAGTTGAGCAGTATGAAATATTCGGAAAAATTAACGGACTTTAAGATTGCTTCAGAAATCTGCAAATAATTTTCTACTTATTCTGTCATTCAATAAACACAGTCTATTTAAAAACGGCCCTGGGAAGCTAAACGTGCTGCCGTCTTTCCCAAGCTGAAAATGGTGCCTTGTAAAAATCTTTTTTCATTAAAAAAAAAAAAAAAAAAAGAAAGTTCATTGTTTTATTGAAATTTCAAAATATGCTATGTAAATCTGTGAGATTTTGACTGGATGGAAATGCAAATTCAAATTATTAGTATGTCTCTCTGACTAATCAGAATGTTAATGCAAGACATCTGACATAGAAAACCCAATTGAAGGTATCTGTAATTGATCTTAAAATACATTTTGACTTGTCAAAATTACAGGTCTACATACCTTTAATTTCGTTTTGTCTAGTCGCTATCTGCAATATTAGTCAAAATCCTTTAAGATTTCTTGAACTAAGGTCTCATTCAAGACTTAGAATCATGACTAGTCCAAAATAAAAGTGAGATTTCTTATTTACTGTATGCCTGGTCACAGTTTTAGTTGAAATATATGTTTCAAATGGCGAAATATCTTGAATTAAAGCTTCCATACAACTTAATAGCAAATCTAACGTCATTTATACTCGTCAGAATTTAATTTGAAATATATAAATTTGGTACTTTGTCTTGTGAAAATATAATTAGAGCTCCCAAATTTACCAAGACGTCTAGATTCAGATATCTGGAACGTGGTGAAAGGGATTTTATGCTAAAACGTTCTGCCATAGCTTCATAAACCACCAGGACTGTAAGTAGATTTCAGCTCCTCACCAGAACTTCACACCTCAACGTTGTGGTTCTGTGAGCTGCGGGTTAAAGAGGTGGAGGACCGCTCGGGTCTCAGGCTGTATGCTGGTTAGGCTCCTCTTTCGCAGGTAGGTGTGAACTTTAACCTCTGGCTCCATGCAGGTGCCTGAACGCGCAGGGATCTTCACGTGTAGTAATGAATATTCTCGGGGCTGGGATGATACGTTATAAATGTTTATTTTGTTAAAAACATTTTGTGGCAACGACAGTTTTATTGAAGTGGTTCCGAAGGGAGTTCGCCTCCTGCTTTGGAGGTAAAAGCCCAGTAAAGAGACCAGCCAGTTTGGACCCTCAGCATGGTTCGAAATGACAGGTTTTATTCCGAGAAACTCACGGCTGAGGAGAATTGGGTGGCCTGTCGCGGGAACGCGCATCGCTCCAAACTGTCGCAAACTGATGAGAAAACGGACTGAGACATGAGCGAAGAGGCAACTCTTGAAGATATTCGTAAGATTATCATGTTTCTTAACACGCGTTCCCAGTTTGTTTTTCCCAAATATTGTCTTATCAATATCTTCACTCATACCAATCATATTTCATAACAATAAGACAATATTTGGGGAAAATGGTTAGGGCGTGCAGGGTAATAATTTGCTTTGCCAAAACATGCGTCCCCCTGCTAACTTGGAGAAATAAAGAGTTAAGAGGAATTTCACATTTTCTATATACTCACACTTCTTCTCTGAGCTACTAGCATAAGTTTCATATTGATAGGACAAGAATGGGGGAAAATAGACCGTGCAGATATTGGCAGGCGCAGAAATCGTTTTGCCAAACAAATGCATCTCCTCCTATATTAAAAGACTTAAGGGTGACATAAAATCTTCTACATAATGATATAAGCTCTCTATTCTCTGTTCATGCGTTCAACTATAATTGTGTTAAAGGAAAAAGCGGGTCATTTCAAACGGAGCGGAGAACATGAACGTGCTCATCGGACACAGACTGAAACATTCGACTCTTATGTGTCTCCATACAGGCGCCATTACCGTATTTATTTAAATTCGTTTGCGAAATAAAATCCACCGTTATAGGGAAACACGGTAAGGTTACGTATATCTTTAAAAGTTGCCTCTTCGGTCATATAGTTCAGTCCGTTTTCTCATAAAGCTGCGACAGTTTAGAGCGATGCGCGCTACCGCGACAGGGCCGCGTTTCTCGGCACAACACCTGCGCCGTGACTCTTTCTGGGTCGAGAGGTCTCCCTCCTGCTGCTGTAGAGTAAAAACTGTTTCACACTCTTCCTTATCAACGCCCGTAGAAGACATTTGAGCTGGTTTAGTCTTATTAATCTTCAGTCTCAGATAATTGTCTTCTTTGCTAGCTGTACGTCAGCGCCTCCGGTTCCTCTTATGTTCTGGTCAGAACCAGTTTCTAAAGGAAATGTGTTTCTTTCCAGTTTTCCACCCTGAACAGACTTGCTGTCTTGACACAATAGATAGACAGGTTTCCTTAAAACGTTTTTTTTTTTTCCTGGCATTTATGAGCCTTTAATAAATTAGACTGCTGCTTCGGATACAAAACTAACCTAGTATCTTGTGTCTTAAATAAATATGTGCTTCCCTTTCTCTTGGTTTTCACTGTACAACAGAAACCTTTTATAATCTGCTTGTCTTTTTTTTCCCCCATTTTTTAAAATTGTTTGTAGATAGATACATTTTATTATAGACTCAAAGTCCAAATTACATAAAAAAGAAAACAAAAAAACAATACAAGAATAAAAAGTACATAAAAAACAGCTACTAACCATCCAGGAGACAATCATACCAATGTCTCCAGAGTACAGGTGAGTATTTTACTGCACTGTATTTAACATTCGTCAACAGTAGGATAATTCTATTAGTAGACTCGTTTACACGACAAATTGTGAACTGCACAGAACGGATTTAGAGACTTTGAAGTTATTGTATGCCCACCACTTCCCATAAAACGAAAGTTGACTTACTCTGACGTTTCGAGTTCAAAAAGTGGTTAAAAAAATAAATAAAAAGAGTTTCCTAAAACCTCCGACATCACACCAGACATTAGACCTCCACGGTGGAAGTCTAATGTTTGGCAAACGAACACACCGGTAAGTTTTGTAATCACTTAATTTAATAGTTGGGTCTAACAGTTACCAAAGTGATCTAAACAATTGCAAAGATAAAAATAATTACAGATTTTGGTTCTAAACTAACTTTAGCTACCCAAAGAGAAACTAAATGGATAGAAATGACAATTTTACAAAAGGAATGGCCAGAACAATATTTATAAGCTCCATTTGATTCAACATATATGCAGAGAGGGGCTAATCTGTTGATTATTGTTTTTGGATTATTGATTAATAATTGGATAGTAAAATGTGCTTAACTGGAGTTTTTTTCTTTGTTTGTTTTACCTGTTTTTACAGAATTTGAACAGATGAAGCTAAAACTATGACACTTGAGGAATTTTGGGTTGTGTATATTCACAAAGTTTTTTTCTTTAGTCTTAAATGCAAAATGTGTAGAATCTTTTGTACAGTTTTGGTTTTGTCACTGCTCTCAGTATATTGTTCAGTATACTCGTGTTAACGATGAATCGACTACAAAATCATTTGACGATTATTTCAGCAGCCGATTTATCACGATACAACCAATTAATCGTTTCGACACTACTTCACATGCATTACAGGTCAGAGGGACATGGAGTGTTTTCCATGAATAACCAAGCTGCTTCAGAGCATTAGAGAAAATTTAAATGTTTGTCTGCTAATATCAGAATACGCAGGGAATCTGTAAAGCACTCATTTAAAATCTCTTGTAATATCTTTGAATGACATTATACGATAAATACAAAAGAATCTCTCCAGTTCTACCTGGAAGGTAACCTCATCTATCTTCTCCTACGTCTCTCGGCTTCGCAGCATGTCCTCCGCTCTAACCCGTCATGTGATCTGGCAGTCCGAGGGGCTGGTGGCCTACCTGAACCCCCGGCCCTGGACCCCGGGCTCCGTGATCCTGGAGAGCAGCGCTCCAGGCAACGCAGGAGGCAGCGTCTTCCACCTCAGCGAGTCCGAGTGCTCAACCTGGCTGCTGGGGGCGAGGGCCGTCGCTGAGCTGCTGTGTGACAGGCTGGGTGTTCGGAGGTGTGCTCTGGTCAGCAGACCCCACAGAGACAGACCTGCTCAGGTGAGAAGAATTACTCTGGAGGAAAAATAAACTCAGATTTAAAGGATTTGCCCTTAGCCATGGGGGGCTAGTTTCTATCACACAGAGGCTAGAGGAGGTGCAAATGGAGTTAGAATTCTGTCCGGTGTAAACTACGAGTCTATTAGACGACTCCAGATCCAAATTCATTTTGCAGAACCCAAACGAACTCTACTGATCACTTATGTTTTGAAACTACTGTTGTGAAAGCTACAACATACCTACAGGCTAACTAGCTCGCTAGCTAGATCACTATGGAGACAGCCTGAGTGTTAGCTTGTTAGGCTGCAGCTAACACCTAAAACAACGAATATTCTGCTTAATAATAAAATTTACCTAAAGTTCTGTATTAAATTATTGCCCAAGTCTATCCTAAATAGATCATTCATATCTTAACCATACTAATAAATGTCTTATATTGGGCACAGCTAACAGAAAAGCTAGTTGTGCTTTAAGGTTAGCGCACTTGAATAATTATTAAGTTGATAACCAAAACTTTAATGTAGATGTTGAAGTTTATTCCAACATAAAGTTTACAAGAGAGCCGCGTCAAGTTAGTGTTGTAGAATTTATCCAGAAGAGTTCATTTATAGAACGTGCGCTAAACATTAGCAAAGGAGATGAACGACAGATTAGCTCTGCTAATTGCACATTAGCGGAAGTGTGACCACCACTAAAAAGAAGAGGGATCACAGTACGCGTTTTTGTTTTGTAAATATGTTAAAACACCCTTACCAAAAACTGTTATTACTCCAAGGTAATTTGCTGCTTGTACCAATACAAATGAAATTGATCAGATTTTGTGTTTTTAAGGTTTCAGTTGCTGTTTCTTAACCTGTATCATTTTAGCTGCGCATGTCTGAACTTAAATACTGGAACGTTAAAGTAATAAGTGTCTCCTGCATATTTTTTCAGGTGTTCTTGGTTTGCAACGCTTTGGTTGATCAAGTTGAATTCGCTTTGCTCCCAACAGATCCGTGTCCTGCCCCTCCACGGCCTGGACACAGAGTGGCGCCCCCACCTGGCCGGAGAAGAGGAGCACAATGCTCACGACCCGGGATACTGCACCTCCAAAACGGCTCCTCGATGGAGCGACTCCAGCCTGACCGACGTCCAGAACCGAATCAGGGCGCGGCTGCCGCTCCCCGACGCGCCGCCCGATCTCACGTTCCTGGGCGACGATCCGGCTCACGCCGGCCTCTTCTCGCGCATCGTCCGAGGGGAGGAGAAGCAGTGGCGTGTGTGGGAGGACGAAAGCCACGTCGCCTTTCTCACACCGTTCCCCAACTCCCCCGGCTTCACTGTGCTGGTCCCACGGCGACCTCTGACCTCTGACATATTCAGACTGCGGAGAGGAGACTACGAAGCGCTGGCGTCGGCTGCCAGGCAGGTGTCGCTGCTCCTGGAGGAAGGACTCGGCGCCTGGGGGGTGGGGCTTATTTTCGAGGGCTTTGAAATCGACTACGCTCACGCCAAGCTGATTCCGCTGCTGTCGCCTTCGCCGTCGGGGGAAGGAAACCAAGCCGCCACGCCTCGCTCCCCGCACTTCCACCCCACTTACCCGGGTTATGTCACGTCAGAGGACGGACCTGAAGCTGACCCGGAGAACCTGAAGGAGATGCATGCTAGAATTACTGAAGCTTAATGCGTTCAACTTAAATATATAAATCATCAAGCAAGTATTTTGTCTTTCCATCAAAAACATTGACTTTTTATTCAGAAATCTGATTAAATTAATGTGAATGCTAACATTCCAGTAAATTTAAAAGTTGTGATCTTTACAAATGAGACTCCAGTGTATGTTTTTTTAAATAAGTTCTTATTTAAAATAAATAAACAAAACTCTTGGTATTGATACATTTTTAGACAAACTGATGACTTAACTTTAGCATATATTCAACACAAAAGTTGCACACACACAATACCCCACACCAATAAATGAAACAAAACAAAAAACAGTTATTATAGAGAAATTGACATGTTATTAAAGTGAGTAAACCAGAAGGATAATTGCTTGCAGTGTCACACATTTCCTGGAATATTTACTTCCAGACATATTTAGTTAATCATCTTGCATAAACTACATAACCCCTCATTACATCACTCCTAATTGGCTCCACTGAGCATTTCTTGCTGTGGAGCTAAATTAATTAGAGCCTAAGTGCCCATTAAGTGTTTCGTAAATCCCACACAGCTTTAGAGCTTCATTAAAAATAGTAAAAAGAGCTTAAAAGTTTCCGTAGCAACCAGCAGTGAAACGTAATTCAGCTGCAAAGGTTACTGATAAACTGAAATGCCAGCGAGAGAAAGGTATATTTAAACGAGCTGCAAAATATGATTTCCTTTAAAATTCAGTTGTTTAATAGAAAAAGGCTTTAATATTTTGAAACATATTTTATTTGATGTGCAACTTTTTATTTTTGCTAATTCAAATTGGCCAGTTAAAATTGTTGCTGCCACTGGTACAGAGGCATCAAAGATTTAAAGTGAATTACTCTTTTATTGCAGCAGCAAAATCTGAAAATGAGCCATTTAGTAATTAATGAGTCCAGTCTTCAATGGAAAACAAACTAAAAAAATACATTTTTAGTTATTCTGTTCAAATATGATTTTAAGTTATACTTTACCTTCTGAGTTAACCAAAGAATGTTTAATTAGCAGCAAAGACTTCATGTTTCCCTCAGGTCTAACTGGTGATGGGGAACAAGTTCATTTATTGTTTATTTAACTTAACAGCATAATTATTAACCTGGATGAACATAACTCAGTTCCTTGTTACTAATTGAAGCAATTTATTTAAGTGGGATCAACAATTCGCTTTTTTTCAGCACGAGATTAATGCGATTATCTTCATTAGTTGGCAAATAAAAAATTTTGAGGACAACGGAGATGATAACAAATCTAAGCTCCCAGTTGGATAACGGGAGAAAACAAACGTTTTCTTGGGTTTTACCACATCGCCATGATAACCGTTTATTTTAAGACTCTTGTGTGCGTCTGTAGCCGTAGGGGTGTCGATAAATGTGGCGGACGGGAAGTGACTTTCCACACGGCCGGGGTTAAACCTTGACGTCGGCCGGGGTTTCCGAGGCCTTCCTGCAGCAGATCCTGTTCAGTCCCTCCGACTTTGAGATGTAGAGCAGGGGCTCGATGCTGCAGCTCAGGTCCATGACGGCGAACACGCTGATGCTGATCAGACAGAGGTACTCGAAACGCGTGTAGTAAGACACAAAGGGCATCGAGGCCACGGGGGGAAGGTAGTTGAAGACGATGATGCCCAGGTTCTTCAGCACCATCTTGAAGGCCCTCTTCTTCACCGGGTGCATCTTTTCCTTCCCCACCACTGAGTGCCGGAGGACCCAGATGACGGAGATGTTGCAGAAGACCATGACGGCGAATGCAAAGAGGATGACCCCGGCGAAGATGCCGGTCACGCTCAAAATGCCGTGGATTCCCTTGATGATGCTGTAGGGCATTATTAAACCCCAGATTACGATACAAACGCAAATGCGGGTGATGGTGTCTTGGTAGCTTGAGAAAAACACTGGGTGTACGACAGCCATGTAGCGGTCCACGCAGATACACACCTGGGGATACACACAGGGAGAAATAACTATTTAGCATTTATTTTAATTAGCTCTATTCATTTCTTTGGCTTTTAGGCTTGTAAAATGACTGCAGGGTACTTGTGCTTTTTCAGTGACGCTATCTAATTTGGGTCAGTGAAGAGCTCGACAAAAGCCTTCATTCCCTCGTTACCTTTTCACATTAGAACCATGAACTTCCGAATATTTGGGTTGATCTTGTATGATGAACTGGAAAAACGTAGAGCCAAAGTGAAAAGCGAAATGAAAATGAGTGACGGTTTTCAAAAACTTTTAACAAATAAAAATCTAAGAAATGTACTGTGTGTTTACATTCACCACCAAGCAGGCGGGTGAAAGCACTTTTGAATTCAGACAATATTTCACCTGCACCAAAGCGCCGCTTCAAACCGCCAAAAAAACGCGCGAGCTCACAAGCGGCGTGCTGCGCTCGCGCCGCAAGAGAACTACCGACTACCGACGTCGTGTTTCGAAGAAGTTGTCGCGCTTTTTGTGCTCGTGCGCTCTCGTCAGAAAAGCTGACGTTTCCGTTAATAATAGATATTTCGACGGACGGTCAGTCAGTCAGACAGATAACGTTCCCTCAATTCATCACGGGGAACGGAGCCGGACCACCGATGATTGCTCAAAGGACTCAAACAAAGGATTGAGTCCTTTGTTCTCAATCAGCTGGTTGAGAACAAAGGACTGACCGAAACCAAGCAAACTGCTCCTAACGCCATGTTTAAAACGTGAGCAGGGCCAAACCCTGACAGACAAAAGCTAAGGGCGCCAGTCCAGTGGGCTCCATTAAAAAGGGGTAAGAAAACAAATATGTTCACTATTACTTTTAAAGCTTACATTTAATACTGTAAGGATTCTATACCAATCTAGCAAAGAATATAAAAATACTTAATCTAATAATATCGATACTTTACTAAGCCCCACTAAGTTCCTCACTGTCACAGTAGAAGGACAAAGTCAAGAAAAACTTACAAGAAAAAGTGGTGCTAGGTCCTTCACCCCATATGCAAACCTCTGGAAGATCCAGATCTTTTTGTCGTCCAGCTCCAGCCTGTTGACCAACTCTATAGGGGTCATCAAGCAGAAGTAGGCGTCCAGCACGGCCAGGTTGAGGAAGAAGATGTCCGACGTGGAGGTGTTCTTCTTTTTCGAAGCGATTTGCCAGATGACGAAGATGTTGCCCGGAGTGCCAACGACCAGGTTGATCACCTTGCACGCAAAGTAGAAGGCAAAGGGCTGAGGGGACACGGCGCATTCTGGGTAATTGTACCAGATCGGGCGAACGCGACCCCCGGTGCTGGTCGAGTTATCATACAGGCTGGTGTTCAGCATGTTTTAAATCTGGAAGGAAATACTAAAAAAAAAAAAAAAAGAGTTGGAGTAAAAGTTATGGTTTATCATTCATGTCTGATCCATTAAGATCGTCCTTAATAGAGAAACATCTCGTCAAACGCCTTACCTCAACACAGCACCGACCTTCTTATCCTGACGATCACTGGGACAAATAACTCACTCTACAAGGACCAAGAGTACAGTTTCAGGAATGGGACAGAATTTAGATCATGTGATTTATGATTGTAACATTGAGCTAAGTTGTAATTGGTTAGCTACATGAACTTGAGTAGCTGTCTTCAGTGATTGGATGCTGTGAGGTGGATGAAAGGCGTGTTTAGGCGGAGAGATGGATGGATGGAGCAACTTTTTTATACAACGTGCAAAGTTGTAAAAGCTCTCCTGTTACCCAACATTTCTCCTTTTTTGATTTTAGGAAATGATATTTTAGGTTACAGACTCTTTAGTAGGAAATGTAACATAAACCGCCAACTGGATGGTAAGTTTCATGTTTCTCCGGCAGCATGATGATTCTCCCATGAGTATTTCATCTACAGTAGCAATATAGGAGCTTCTCACTGATGCAACCTGAAAACGTAAACAACTGATGTAAGGTTGGCAAATGAGAAATCTAATGCAAGGTGTTACTGTAGAGCTGCAGAGACTGAGGTAAGGAACTTCACAATGGACTAGAATAGATGCACTACTATGTTGGTGCCAACCACAGTACAACATGGAGAGACATGGAATTGACATTTCTCTGGTACTTTCGAGGTACTGGCTGGCTATGACTTCTGCAGGAAGTCTCCATCTTGACAGAAGGCTGAGCTGAAACTTCTTCAGATCTTCAAATCATCCAACCTTTGTGTTCCGACCTCAAAAAGTCCTGAAACCATGAAGTTTATTCTGATAGTTTAGAACCACAATGAAACCGTGAGTAGTTATACCTCTATGAATAAGGTTTTGTTTTTTTTAGTTTGAATATTACATACGTCTGTAGCCTCACATTGTGATTCTGAAATGTTTTCACTAATTACATCTTATTTCTCTTAAACTGTGCAACAAGGTGGTGCAATGACTAAGATAATTTAAAAACTTTTAATGTGCAACTACAACATAATGTATGTAGCCTTAGCCTTGCTACACTACCAAGTCAAAAAAAAAAAAATCTGATGGTGACATTTGTCTTAATTCAAACTTTTTCCGTTCATCTTTTAAATTATTCACTATCTGTCAACATAACATTTTCTTTCCATTTGTTTCCTGAGCA
The DNA here is from genome assembly GCA_903066815.1 of Brachyrhaphis roseni. NCBI lineage: Eukaryota > Metazoa > Chordata > Actinopteri > Cyprinodontiformes > Poeciliidae > Brachyrhaphis > Brachyrhaphis roseni. The sequence continues at coordinate 82,446 of CAEFZY010070944.1, forward strand.
GATTTTTCCAACTTCAGCAGGAAAGACCAAAAAACAACAACAAAGATGTTATAATCCTTTATTAAACAATAACCTTATCAAATTTTCTAGTTTAACGGAGTCTGCATTTCAAAATTGAACCAGCTGGGTTCATTTTTCTGCTTTGTTTTTATTAAGGAGAACAGAAAAAAAAGCAAAAATATGATGCGTTTTTCCCCCCGGCTTTCTCACACATTTATTTATGCAAAAGCTTAGGAAGAGTTACATATTTTGAGTTGTGGAGATAGGAAAGCCTGTAAAAAAACTCAACATACCGTAAAAATCAAAAACAAAAAAAACATTTACAACATAAAAGCAAGCATTATGTTGTAAAGATGTAAGACATTCATTGTTTAGTAAAGCGTATTCAGGGATAATCAGTTTACTTAACTGATAAAAAATAAAAACGGAGATTAAGCAAAAGTCTTTTTACTTCAGTTCTTTGCACTTCAACATAAGGATGAAAGACACAGAAAGAAAAAACAGAAAGTTGGCTATCTGTTTTAAAAAGTAACACTTCGGTTCGACTTTACCCGCCGTCCTATTTGATTCCATTTGTGCAATGACTTTTAAAAATGGGTAGTAATGAGTCAGACATGTATAAAAATAAACAAAAATCATCTTAAACTTTGAAGTAATCTCATTCCTGTGCTACTATCTCTGAGAAGAAAAAAATCCTGAGTTTATTTTTGTCTAGATTTGAAAAGGTGGGTAGGAATAAATTATTTCCCATCATATCTAGTGCAGATCTGAGTAAATCAATACATATTCCTCTTCTAAATTATGTCTAAATATGACATATGACATGTAAAACAAAAGGTACTGGCAGCTCTGCCAATTAATTAAAATGTTGATTCGTTTCTGAGAATTTTTAAGGTCTTAAGAATACAGTTGTAGTCAAGTCTATCCTTCAAAGCAGATAATATAAATTGATGAATTATATTTTTGTCTAACAAATAAAAAAGCATTTTAGCTTGAAAAGCTCCTACAAACTCCTCAGAACAAGGAAATGGAAAGAGATCTTTCATGCGATTAGCATGGCGTCTATTAAAAAAGATGTTCAAGTATTTCAAGTACCAGAAATTAAATAAGCACACTAGAGTCTCCTAAAAGAGAGCAAGATGTAACCACACAAAGCTGCATATTTTACTTTTTAAATTTTTTTTTAGAATTTACCTCAATAAGAAACAATAATAACTAAATATGCTCCCCTGCTTCCTGCCGTGATTCTCACTAGTCAATCAAAATGTGATAGATCATGGCGGTGAGACAAAAATCTAAAATTAATTTCAAAAATTTAAATTATGACGTATGCTAGTACACTGAACCAGGAAGCAGGAAAATACTCATAAATAGAAATAATCAATAGCAAAAATATTAAAAATGATCTAGTGGCACGCTCATAATTGTAAGCATAAAGTTACCAGAACCTCATGCTACCAAAAGGTTTCACCAGGCAGACGTTTGGTCAAGCTTCATTCTTCTGTCCGCTAAGCTAATTGTGCGCCGCACAAAGAGCTCCTCTAATGTTAATATAACCAAAAAAAAAAACACTGCAAAAAAACCTGCTGCTTTACTGACAGCTGGAACAGGAGTAACATTACTCAACACCTTTTCAGTAGAAATGAGTCCTTTACTCATCGGACAATAAGGGAGAACTTTCATGTCTTTAAACACGTGATGCAAAGGGATTCTCAAACGTAGGCGAGCGTTCCGTGGACACGGAATCGGTAGAGACACGTGTATTCGACGTGACCCCAGTTAGAGAGAACTCGCAGCTCCACGAACCGGTAGACCTCGTCACTGGGGTTCTGCGCCGGAGCAGGGGAGAAGAAGACAACGGGACGAATGGAAGAGAGGAGAGGTAAGAGAGGTTAACGAAGACTTGGACTGTAATCTGTTACTATGGAAACAGAAACGAGATGTTCTGGTAATAGTACGACGACTTATTAGGGATACTGCAGATAGAAAAGTGAAGGAGGGGTACATTTCTGCCAAAACAATCTCAGAAATTGAAAGAGTTTGAAAAGTCAAAAGTTTGCTAGAAAAAGAACTCGGAAACTTCTGAGTATTAAAAGTAAAACATTTTTTGCAAGTCAAACATTTTCCACGTTTGATGCTCTTCTGAGATTGATCTAAAGATTTTGAAGTTTTTTCTAGAAAATGTTCGACTTTTCAAACTCAGAAATTTAGAAGTTCTTTTCTACAAAAATTCTGAGATTAATCTCAAAATTTCTGAAACTTGCGGTGGAAATTCCCTCCTATTTATTTATTTATTTAATCTACAATATCCCTCATACACTGCTGTGTAACAGAGACCAGTTTGAACTTACAGGCAATTTAAATGTCTGAGTTGACTCTCCGTTTTCATCATAAAAAAACACTCCGAGCAGCGCTCCGTCTTCTGTGTCATTTTTCAATCCCTGGAGGAGAAAGAAACAGAGGAGAGCTGCTGTTAATGAAGCTCTCTCTACTTGGGTTGTCATAGTGATTTATAATAATAATAATAGTAATTATAGCTGACAATACACATGTCACCTATTAACGCAATTAATCACATTCTTTATTGCTTTTTTTTTTAAACATACAAAAGTCCTGAGTGGGAACCTTTGTTTTCACATGTTTCTGGCAGCCCCGTAAATCTGACGCACAACTACAAACAACAGCAATGGTTGACAAAACCACTGGGAGTTCATTTTTACTTTTTTTACTGGAAAAAACTATTGCTGTGTGCAAATTGTTTTTCTTTTTTAAATCAAGTCCCACCATTAGATAATAATAAAGAATATTAATAATACTAATAATAATATGTTTCATACAAGATTAGCAATATGAAGGTTTGGAGCAGAATTAAGGTTCGGTTAGATCTTCTGAAATGACATATAATAAATACAGTTTATCACATTTGACTATTATAAAAGTCAGCTCCAATATTTGCCAAGAAGTTTTTTTTACACTGAATTTAGACACTGGAACGCATGAATGAATCTCTAGATTTTATATTTGCTAATGAACTAGCTGAAATAATTACAGAAAGTCATCCATTATTGGCAGAATCATTTATCATTTTTCTTCTTTTATGTTGCTGTGTGTTATTGTCATTTTTGTAACCAGCTGACTTTCTGGCTCAAAGGCATGTGGTGCCACAAATGTATTCAAATCAGCTGAATGGAGTGATTTGTAGAGCAAAATGTGTCACTGACATTGCAAGGCAACCAGTCCCACCACAAAGTTTTGTTTGAGCTACAGGGACACACAAAACAAAACAAAAAAATAAAATAAAATGCGCAGAGCATCCTAGAACTCACGTAGACTTCGAAGTCTTTTGGTGCCGAGTCGATGTGGCCGGTGGGGGAGTTGTAGCGAGGCAGGTGGTCCAGAGTCACATGACTGATCCTGATGGGGTGAGACAGAGAGATGACCAGGGAGCCTTGGACGCCGTGGAACGCCCAGCATTTCCCCGGGAGCAGCACCGGGTAACCCTGGAGAGACGGCAGGCTTCGTTAGCAACCCCGCCTGGGAAAGCTAACGTTTACCGACGGAGCAAACAGGATGTCGCACCTGGATGACGGTGCGCGGGCTCTCAGACGGATACCAGAGAGGGAAACCAAAGAGAGTGATGCATGCCGAGCGAATGCGATACGTCTCTGAACACCGCGTGCTGACGATGCTGGCACCTTCACAGACACAAAAAAACAACAACAACAACAAAAAAACACAGATTAATAGGAAGAAGAAAAGGTCATTGTGTCTTCAATGCACAATTAAAAATAACAGATATTTTACACACACAAAGAAAAACGTTCAGATTGATATAAATATTTTAATATTTCTGGGGGGGGGTTAATTTGAAAAAACATCAAACCTAAGGAAGCCGAGAGAGGCTGCATTTGCGTAGTTTTTTATTTCTCCTCAATATAACAAGATATTTATGTTTTGTTGTGACAAAATAACAATGACTGTTTTCTTCAGAGGATTTCTTCCATTATCACAATTTAGTTTTTCGATTGTTTTCTAGAGATAACGAGTTACGGTTACACACATGCCATAATTTACACTTAGACGTCCTCTCAGGTTGTCGTGGCAGGCAGAATGCAATCAGGCTTAAAACAAACACACACACACACCCACACACCAATCAACTTCTCTAAAAAAAAAACGATCTGGAAATTAACTTATCTCGAGAAAACCATCGAGATAAGTTGGTTCTGTACCAAACAAAGCAGACTTGGTAGAATTTTAAACACAAACTCTGGCAGGAGATTTTAAACCTCTGACCTTGAGTCTCAAGAGCAAAGTCAGGTATTTTGTCCGCCTCTGGACGTCTACAGTCTCTGCAGTCCAATTTGACCCCCAGCCTGTTTGCTTCCTGTTCCTGAATGAAGAACAGAGCTAACAGTGAGAAACACACACAGTCAGGAGTTCATATTTCCACGACGATCTCCAGATGGGCTACCTTGATGCGATCAGTGAGCCACTTCTCCATGGCCAGCTGGAGCTCTGGTGTGAGCTGGTTGTGTGCAGATTCTGGAGCTGGTGTTGCCTGCATGGAGGACAGCTCCTGGGACAACTACGGCAACAGAGAGGGGCCACAGTGAAACCAGATCAAAGTGTTGGGTGGAGGAGGAAACGTCTCCGCCAGTCAGACACGTTTCCGTCGGTTACCTTAGCGTTCTGGGTCTCCAGAGTTTGGATCTTGAGGCTGAGGCTGGCGGCAGCGGAGCGGCTGTCCGTCTGATGATCTTCCATCTGCTTCCCCAGACCAGAAACCTCCTGTTCCAAGCGGCGGCGGATGTCAGAGTCCGCCGCCTCGATCTTCGCCTTCAGGAAATCCACGTCCAGCTGATGTTTCTCCTTCAGCTGCGGGAAAAAGATACAGAGTAGCTGTTGGGTGTGGATACCGCTGCTCCTTACGGAAAGGCAGTTCTTTATTAAAATAATCACACGCTCATTCTGCACATTGTGTGCAGACTTGGCTGTGAAAAAATATTTGCCCTCCGCTCCCAGTCCCACTCCCAGATTTCTTCTGTTTGGCTGATTTAATTACTCTCACGATTCAGATTCTCAGAGACATTTTAATATCAAACTGAGATAAACATAAAAAGCAGTTTTCCAATAATGATTTTACTGGATGTAAAAAAAGAAAAAAGTTTTTTAAACCAACACATCGTGTCCCATTCTAAAAAAAAATAAAAATCTGAGCAGATCTGAAATTTATCCATCAAAAAAAAGAAGCAAGTGCTATGTAAATAAAATGTACAATTATTATTATTAAATCCCAGTGATTTCAGAAAATTAAAGGGATGTGGTTCAAAATGTTAGACGTAAGAGCTATTAAATATATTTTTGTCAATGTATATAATCAAAGTTATTAAAAATAAAGCATGCTAGTTTTTAAACCTGCAACAGCAAATAAAAGAATCCAACAGAAAATCTATAATCTCTGCAGTTTCACATCTCAAGCACCAGAGGTCACTCTAAGCACAGGTGAGCCAAGTTAAACTGAACCTCGTTTTCTTTTAAGAATCTTCCAACAATAACAATAGAAACGGCTCATTAAAGGACATTAAAAAAGAAAAGAATATAATAAAACATAAAACTGGATTTGGTTCAGCCAACTGAGAACAAATTGACTGTTTTCCAGCCAATTTGTTGATACATAAATATAAAGATAATGTTTTCAGTCGAATTAACATCAAAATTTGTTGAAGGGTTAAAATTACATAATTTTGCTTCTTGTGTCTCAATAGTGAATGGGTTCATTTAGTTTGTTTTTTTCAAAAGTTTTTCCAACAAAAATCACTTTTGTATACCACTTATATGCTAAAATGCAATAATTACATTTTCTCTTTTTGTCAAGTGATATCTGGTAGCAGAAGAGAAAATGCGTGTAAGTGAAGGTTGTTCTGATTTTGATTTTTCTGGGCATTGTATTAATTGATCACCATAGATGCCGCCATGACAGCTGGATAAATGTATCAAAAAATAAAAATAAAAAAGAGGAACAAAGACAAAAGCAAACTAACCTGGCAGAGAAGCTGTTCCTGTTTCAGCTGAAGCTCCACCTGGGATAGAAAAACACAAACAAATTGAATAAAAATCTGCTTCTGAATCAGGGGTCAGGCCTCGAATCCATTCTAACCAACTTATTTTGTTGACTATTCAATACCATTTGCACTAACTGAATATTACAAATGTTAAATTTCTTTCTATTGATGCATTTCCTTTGTCTTACCAGAAAATCTTGCATCTTTACTTGTACAGCAGCAGAAACGACATCTGGATCCTGGATGGAAGGAAAATATACTTTTAATCAACTCAAATGAGAAAACATCACAGTTGTGAGCAAAGCTGAAACACATGGCTTCTTTTAAAACAAGCAGGTTGTAAATACATGTTTACGCCTCTTCATGCTCTCAATACATACTAAAACCATGTTTTGACTGCGGGCACGATGCCTTTACTACAAAGTACGTTATTATGTGATAGCAAACACACCCTTCAGAAAGTTTGTTTTTTTTTCACGCCAGTCCACACGGCATTTTGCCAAAAGTCCAAATGTGAGTTGGAGTATTTAGCTAGAACTGGTGTTCACTTTAAAACTCTGCAGAGATCAGGCCTGCATGTGACTCATAAAGCAAAACGCACCTTTTGTATTTACTCAGATTAACTTTTGTCTGATATCAGAATTAGTTTAAGGACCTGAAATAATTCCATTTTACAAAGTAGCAAAAGCTAGGGACGCATGGATCCACTTTTATCGCTTCAGATACCGATATCTGAAGTTTAGTATCGGCCGATACCGATCTGATACGGAAAAACAGCAGAATAGGATTAAAACGTTTCTTTTTTAAACACAGACATACATGTACCGAATTACAAATTTATTTGATAACTCTGCACCAGCAAAGAACAAAGGTAATTACACAAATACCTTCACAAGCTTGTTGTGAAAAACAACTTTAATTTGTTCAGTCAAATAGGAGTAGAACAACCAATGTAAAATGAATAAAGAAACTGACAAAAACAACAGGTTGACTACCTTGGCCAAACACGTACAAATAAACTGCAACACACTTTCTTTCAAATGTTTCACAAAGCGCAATTAGAAATTCTAAATACAAAATAAATAATAAAGCCTGACGTCGCTCAAAGAATAGAACTAGAATGAATATATCAACTCTTATGAATCAGCCACATTGTCACAGATACCCAATCTAGAATTTATTTCAAAAACAAGATTGATACAGATATCAATATCGGATCGGTGCATCGCTAGTGAAAACAAAACGATCTGTAAGAAGGTAGAATAGTTTTTCCCAGCAGCGCACTGTGGAAACCAGCTTGACCAGCAAAGACACACAGAGAGAAGCACACAAGCTGTAGCTGAGTCCTACCACCACAGGTGTGGGGATGTAGCTGGGTCGAATCCCGGGTTGTGTGCGAACGACGGAAGAGGTGAACAAAGGAAGGAGCAACCAAATACCTGCAGGAAAAAATAAAGAGGGAAAAACAAAGCTTTAGATGAAGCACTCAGAAACATACAGTAACTACAGCATCATTTAACTGGTGTGTGACACGTTCGGTCACTGTGGGGTGGAACATGAAACACGGTTGCTTTGAGTCAGACCCTACAACCTCCTCTGATTTCCTGGGGAAAACCCTGCTCTTGATCACTTTATACCCTTCACACGACAGCGGCTCTAGCAGCCCTGCAAAAGGGCGTGTCCTGCTTTCATTAAAAAGAAACGGGATCGCAGTCGTTTGAGCTGCAGAGATCTCCACAGATCTGCTAGAATAATGTTAGTGTCTTTAACACGAGGCTGAAACACCAACCAGACAACCACGCAGGCTCCGATACGTTGAATGTTGGCGTAACTTACACATCAGTATGATGAGGAGCAGGAGAGCCAGCAGGAGAGCCTTCTTCGTCCGGTCCCTGACTGAATCGTTAGCTGTAGGAAAGAGAACTCATGTTTTATTTAGAGATATTTTTATGAGCTAGAAAAATCACAAGAAGCAATTTTTACATAAATATTGGTATGTGAAAGCAGCTTATAATCCACAGGCAGACATTAAAAAGTAATAAGAATATTGGCATTGTCTAGGTATGCACCATACATTGGCAATAATATAATTTCTGTCCAATGTTATTATTGTTAGTCTTTTTTTACGTATCAGTCCGATATCGACAACCCATGTTTATTTCTAGATTGTAAGGTGTAAAAATCTAGAACATAATTAATTGCTTTTTTTACTTTTTGCACACCAAAGTATTTTGGTGTTTTACATACTAAGTCGGAACCTTTGTTGTCTGTTTCTAGTACACCCATAAATCTCACGCACAAGCTATGTCCCCAAACAAAGCAACAGATGACAAACCTGCTTCTCTTCTCTTGGCAAACTTAGCAGTTTTGCTAAATACCGATACGGTTAAAAAAAAAAATAAAAAAAAAACTACCTCCTACTCTACCTACCCCAACGGTAAAACTTTTTAGCAAAAACCAAGATTCAAAATTACGTGTTTCCATTAAGCTAATTTATTTTTGAAATGTCAAATTCCACAGTTATATGGTCAGTGGAAACACAGATAAAGATGACAAACCTGAAGATGTGACATGAAGCACTTTTCTGTGTGCATGAGCAGCCATCACTGAGGTTGAATCTATCACATAGTAGAGACAAAGAATTTCATTAGGGTTCTCCAGAAACACAAACACACATATAAAACACAAAGTAGTTCTCACTCATTAGATTAGAAAAGGCATCACTGATCCTGCTTCTGTATCCTGGACTGAGAGCTGCACCGGTACTGCCGGGTGGGGTTCTGGATGTGCTGGTGGTAGGTGAAGGGTTCCTGTAGGGGCCCTCGGCGGACGAGTACCCTGAGCTGTCGGCGCCACTTTGACTCTGCTCCTTGCTTTTGGATCTGTGCTGTGGGGGCGGCAGCGTGGCGTCGCAGTGGCCAGGAGAAGGGCTCCTCTCCGGGGTCATCGAGTGGCATAGCTTGGACGTGCGGTTCTGAGGAGACGAAGGAGTCAGAGCCGGCCGAGGGGTCGGCGCGGTGGGGGCGAAGGTGACGCTCCTCAGGGGCGACAGGGTGGGAGACCTCCCTGCAGTCCGACCTGGAAGAGAACAGATAGCTGCCGTGTCAGATTGTCCCACTCCCAACAGGATGGTGATTCCTCAGTTTGACGGATGACATGACATTTAATTAGCTGTCTAATTATAATTGTTTTGTTAAAGTAGTAATTATTTAGTGTTGCTGTTTTGAAAAGATCTCTACAACAGAGATCAGGAAAGACAGAGTCTACTGGCCTGGTGCAGGGACCGGAGTTTCTGGGCTGGCAGCACTGCCGTTGCTGCTGGTGCGGGAAACCGACCTCCGACTTCCGGACTTCTTCTTGAAAACCCTGGACGTCAAATGGGTGTCAGAGAACAATCACACATGGGACTAGAGTTGGATTTCCAAGCCAAAATGCACACAAATACTGGAGATACTTACTTGACAGGGTTTTCTCTGTAGGATATGTTGGTCACACTGCTGGAGTCGGATTCCTCATCTGAATGGTAGTAGCCACCAGACACCAGGCGAGAACTCCTACGAGCCATGACTGAAGAGATATGATGAAGAAATCATAGGATTAAGTAAGCTACTTTTACTAGCGATGCTCAATATATCGGCAACAACATCGGTATCGGCCGAAATTAGTCAGTTTTAACATATCGGTTTCAGTTTGATAAATAAAATGGGGTCGATATTAGCAACTGCTAATTAACTAAATGTTGTTGCCGTATATTTCCATATGGGAAAAGGAAAAGTTTCATCATGACGTACTTGTTTGATCACGTGACAGTAACAGTGATGTAGCAAAGGATTGTGGGAAGCAATGGTGAAACTCATAGGCTGCCTGTTTCTTTTCAAGTTGTCAGAAGGGAAATTATATATATATATATATATATATATATATATATATATATATATATATATATATATATATATATATCTTTTTTTTTTATATATATATATACATAGATT
>CAEFZY010070946.1:0-19451 GCA_903066815.1 Brachyrhaphis roseni
AAATAGTCCTCGACCAGGCAGCACGACTAGGCGGAAACCAGGGCCCAACGCCGGTAGCAACTGGCCTCACGAGAGGAACGACGAAACAAATGACAAACTTAGACGAGGACCCGACAGAGAACAAAGACAACGGAGGGACTAAATACACAGGGAGGCAATCAGGGAAACAAGACACACCTGGGAGTAATCAAGGGAGGACGGGACAACAGGGAGACTAATAGACACGGATAACTCGAACTAAATGCACAGAAAACTTGAAAATAACAGAAAAACACAGAAACATAAAAAATAACCACACATAGAACACGGAACATGACAATGTCAGCTCTATTATCAGTATCAGTGAGGATGAGAAAGGGATCGATTCCTGAGATGTAAACACACTTTTGTCAACCAATCAATGTCAGAGACAAAGTATTATTGTGAAATGTTCAACCTGTTTTTCCTGTTCATTTTGCAATACAGCAGTTTGTCACAGAGATCCCAACCCTTCCCCTTGATCTTCTCCCATACCTGTATTTACCTGAGGTTGACATGGCAACGCCTGAGGTAGCCACAGCAGCAGTGACGCCACCTGCTTTCATCTCCAGAGTGAGACATGACTTTGCACTGTCATTCCCAGTGATTAGGCGGGGGTTGTAAAGTGGACATAGTCTGCTTCAGATTCCTGTAATAATCCTTTGAACCTAGTGTACTATTGTAGTTTAGACACAATACAGAAGGAGACAGAAAGCCTAACCTCAACTTGTGATTAACTATATCCTCGTGAGCATAAGTTGTTTTCATTAAATATCAACATCCTCAACACAATTTGTGCTACTACAAACATTTTTCTCCTTCTTTATCGACATAGACATAGATTCTCATTTGAAATCTGCTTGCACATTCATTCACCTTCATTACTGTCACAATCTGTAGATCACTCCAGTAAACAACTCAATATTTTTTTTGTCACTACCTTTGCACTATTTGCTCACTTTACGAATATTTCACACTTTGGACACAAACCCAAATAAACAGACACACACACAATTATGTTGTCTTCTCACTCATTTGTTTTGCTGTGTGTGTATTCCCTCCAACAGAGATGGTTATAAATGAGCACGTACTTTCGTAAACTCATGCTCTTCACTTTACATATCCTCTTTCTCTTTCCAAGTGCAGGAATGTTTTTAATTTTAGTGTGACCACATAATGATCTCCTCCAACACACATCTTCCTCAGTCACTTTCAGTCACACACATGATTATGTGTTTGCTGCCATTTAAAATTGTGTTTTGTGCCGCTTGGGACATCCATGTTGTTTTCTTTTATGTGCATCTGTAAAATCTGTAAGTGTTGGTGTTCTAGTAAAAATTCCTTCCCTTCTATGCTCGTACATTTGTTTCCCAGTTCTGTACTTTTGTGTTTTAAATGTTTCAGCATGAAGCTGCTCAGGAAAAATATTTAGCTTCTGCTTTATGAAAAAGAAAAACACAAGAATAACTAGTTTAGAGACATTTCCTTTAAAAGAATGGAATCAATTTCCTATGTAAATGTTGTTATAAAGCTTTGTACTGCCAATACAGATTCTTTTTTTCTTTCTGGACTGTTCTTAACATCATACCTCAGAGATTAGCATGGTCATCGCATTTAGCATGGTTAGCATATCTAGTATTATTAAACATTTGTCTTGCAGTGCGTTTTATAGAGAATGTAGACTCTTGCTTTAACTATAATATTTCCAAAAGGTTTCCAACATTTTAATGTATCAAGATGTTCCATAACAGACTGAGGTTGAGCTTTACAAAAGCTTAACCTTTTGGAAAGCTCAAAAGGTTGAGCTTTATCTTTTACAAAAGATAAAGATGAGCATATCTACTATCATACATGCAGCCTTTGTTTGACGTCGGTCAATATGCCCTATTAAAAATGTTGCCTAAATTTCTCCAGGTGGGCAAAAATCCACAACCTGTGGAAAATTGCTCTGAAAAAGTGGGGTTCAAAATGACCAAAAGCGCCAAATGTACAAAAAGGCAAAGAACCAAAATACAGGGTGAAGTTCTTTTTTGGGGCAGCCTGATGACGGTGTAGAGGAATCAGTTTACTTTCATGCCTTATTTTCTTTGTCTGACTCAATTTCTAGCAACCTAATTGATCTAAAAATAGGTAACTTAGGGGTCTTCTTACTTCTGTAACTACCTCAGTAGAGGATCGTTATTACAGTGATCTGTTATGGCTTAGTTGTAGTGCATTCACTGAATAGAAAAAGATACAATTTTCTGTCCAGTTACCTCATCTCTGGTCAGGGCAACTCAGGTTGAAAAACAGATGATATTAACCTGTGATCCTGCTGTAATTAACCTCCATGGAAAAAACCACTATGAAATGATTTTAGTAAAATTTAAGACTGGTTAGACCAGGGTTCGACAAAAATATAGACCTCGGGGGCTGGTGTCCTGCAACTTTTAGATGTGTCTGTCGTTTTGTGGTATGAGTTTGTTCAGTGTGTTTGCATCTAATCCTGCATCCATCACCTAACTAATGTAGGCATGAAACTGGACAGAGGTGGATTAGATAGGCGGCAGGGCGGTGGATAAAGACAGCTCTGTTTGCAAGAAGAAGGTGTAATGATTTTGTGTGTCTAGTCTTGGGGGTTGGTGTACAATAGGTGTTAAAATCTAAACAAGCTTTCAAGCTTGACTGCTATTCCCACGGGTGTGCCCAGTTGCACAAATACACACATGACCACACACAAACACATTAGGTTAGGGGTTAACAACCCCCCAGCCTTCACTCCCGGTCTTTTGGTTACTGTGGAGATAGAGGTGAGAAGCCACTGGTCAGTAGTTGAACCAATATTTGACAGACAAAATGTATCATGATTAGAGATACACCAAATAGATTTTTACTGGCAGATTTTAAGGTCTGATTTAGTCATTTCTGTATTGTTAAAAGGCTATGAAACTGACTTTATAGCCTTTCTTATAATTGAATATTTTTCAGTTTTGGAAGATTATAAAGTGTTAGCCACTGCAGTTTTGTGAGGGTAGAAACTGTTGTTGGACTCCTCGCTCGCAGTCTCTGTATGTCAATTATGTTCTATCTGGATACCATTCTAGGCCATTCTTAAACAACAAACCTACTTATCCATATCTATGTGCGCTGGTGCTTTAATGTTGGAACACGAAGGGGCCGTCCCCAAACAGTTCCCATTAGGAGTGGGCGATATGGACTTAGAATGGGCAGTACACCAGTGAATCCTATGCTTGGTATTCAATTTCATAATTTAGGTAATAGATGTAGCTCTTGAGCAAATCTCAAGACCGCATGAAATCTGGAGGTCTGTAGATATTTACTGTATTAAGCTGGTGATCTCAGCACATTGTTGGCCTTATGATCTGCTAACACCCCTCTGAGATGTTATATGGCTTCCCAATTTGAGACTGAGCTGCTTTCATTCCTCATTGCTTCCACTTTGTTATAATACCACTAACATTGCCCAGATGGCTTCTAATCATGGTACTATGTTGGAATTAACTGGACCTCTAAGAGCATCTCATTATTTCATTAGTGTTTTTAGAGCCAGCCTTCATGCTAAGGTGCTGGACTTTATATTCTTGTGTCCATGTAAGTAAATATAACTCCTGATTTTAAGAAATTAGATCAAGACCTTTGGGTGTGCCAATGAAAAAACATAGCACATACATGATTGTGAGTCTTATTGTGCATTGCATAATCAATTACAGCACTGGGTACGATTTTGTCTTGATGACATATGGTCAAAAAGTACAAATTAAGGGATTTTTGGAATACAAAGCTGTTAACCACAGGGGCAAAGTTCCTCCTAATGCCATTGGAAGCTGTCACACTGTAAAGTTACCCCAGTTGGTCTGAAAACAGCCTGTTACAACATGGGAAAGGTGTTACGAGACATCCTTTGTGACCACAGTATTTTTTCCATCCTGTAAAGGCTCTTGTAACTCCTAAAGCACTAGGCAGCGAAATGTGTGCGTAACAACAGATGAAGTTCCACTAGCGCAGCGCTCGAAGAAGTGGAACGGTTCTCTCGGGAGAGCGGTGTCGTAGAAACTCAAGGTGTTTCTCCAGGTGTCACACAGCGCAGCAGTATGTGCGTGTGTGTGTTTGTGCAGTCGTACTTCTCTCTGGTAATGTATTTCAATTCCTTTCGCTCATATAGAAGAAGTGTCTCTTCCACCTCCTCCTCATCTTTCTATGGAGATGTTGAAATGCGCCCACTTTAGATTTGGCAGGAGACAGACTCTTGGCTAGAGCTGAGTAGAGATATCACTGTGCGCGCACACACATACTCCCACACACACATATGAAGAAAATTACAACATGGCAACAAACACAGGTCTTCTGTTTCATAAACCTGCTTTCACACTCATAAATCTAAACTTCAGTTCATGAAGTTTTGTTTTTATAGGCACTTGTGCAGTCAATTATTGCTCCATTTTTAAATATAAACATATTTTTGTAAAAAAGTGAAGTGATGAAACCTTAAACTGATGAAAGCAAAATTTTAAATATAAAGTACAGAATTATTGAATAAATCATGTAATTATTCACAAAGCGAATCAGTCAAGTGTGCTCAAGATTAGTCCTGTGCAATAGGGTATCGTTTTAGTTTTTATTCAGTGAATAAATGGTGATATTCTTCTCATGTTTACTGCATTCATAAAAATTACCTGGAACTTGTGTACAAACATCTGCAGTTATTTTAGGACACTGTTCCACAGTGTTTTGTTTCTGCAGCACGGTTTCCCTCCTTTCTGACATTTCTGTGTGTTTTTGTGTATGCATAAATGTTACACGTGCATATTTTCACTGGCATGTACTGTATATGCGTGCATATGTAGTGTTTGGTGGTTTAGTGGTCGTATGTCTGTGTACAAAAGAGGATGTGTATAAATGCTTGTGTGCAAGGCTGTGTGAATTTCCCTGACTTTTAGAACCATGAATCCATGTGGCTAAAATCATAAAAACATAAATTTCCGGAGAAGGAAAGGATGAAAGCGCACTTGTTTTTATGTGGTGAATTTTTTGGCTTCGGCTTTGCTATGGGTGTGTGTTTCTGTGTTAGAGGGATCTGGCAGTTTTCTCCCTTCGGGATACGGATTATGTAAGCAGAGAGAAGTGAGGTCAAACACCATCCTCCCTACGGCTGCGCTCTGTTTGGACTGGGAACAATGGGAGCAAGGGTATGAACAAACTCCTCTGCTCCTTAAATTAAAAAAAAAAAAACATACACTCTCCAGAGACTCTCGGCTGACTGCTGTTTTTCCAGCCAGTAGAGAGGCCTCTGTTTTTTCTCAGCCCCATAGATCTAACTTGCTTATTAAGCATCACTTTATTAAACAGAGATAGAGGAAGAAGTAAAGAGAAAGGGGATTCGACTTCCTGGACCAGAAATAGCATATGATTAAAAAAATATATATTTCAGTAATTCCATACTGAAACACTTTTATATTGTCTAGATTAATTGTAGATATCCCAAATGTTTTAATCTGTGAATTTTGATGATTCTGACTTGAAGCTAATGAAAACCCAATATCCAGTTTGCCAAAATAAGATTTTTAAGACAGAAATGCTGGCCTATTTAAAAGTCCATGACCTTTAACTACATGCACTTGATACTTGGAATGGAGTGGAGTACCTGTGACATTGCTGAGGTAGTTTGGAAAGGAAAACTAATGAAAATTATTTTTCAAAGATAATTATTATATTATGTTCATGCTATGGCCTGCATAATCCCTGCTAGGTTGACTGTTGTCCATCAGTGACAGTGTCCACAGGGATTGTAAACCAAGAGTGGCCAGTGGTGTACCCAAACATAGTAATGGAAAGTTGAGTTGAAGAAAGAAATATGGTAGAAAAAGATGCACATGCAACTGGGACATGTGTGGCTTTGAAAAGATAGCCAAGCCCATTCATTGTGTTTTTTTTTGTTGGGTTTTAATTTATTTAATTCTAAATTTTATTTTGGTTTGTAATTTATTGAACTCCACCAGTATTATTTTTTATTTATCACTAATAATAAAAAAAAACATCTTAATGTTTTTTCTTTAATTAGTAGTATATAACTGAGTAGTTTTGAAATCATAGCTTGCAATTAAGCTTATAGTGGAGAACAACATTAAATATTCTCCAAATAAGAATGAAAAAGCATTTATTAATTCATAGCATTTAATAATTTGGAACTAAGGCTCATATTATAACAGTTTTAATGGTCTTCTGTCTTCAGAGAGAGTTTTGCATAATTTCCTCCAAGCGTCCATGAGTTTCTAACGTTATCAAGGTAAAGAAAAAATCTGTAAGTTCTCAATGGGCAGCTCTGAAAAATAGTACAGGGAGAGAGCAAGGTGTATTTATCTGGCTCTGACTGTGACTCATTCATCTAGTCCACCTGCTGGAAACACTTAAGTTATTATGTGTGGGCATTATGAACAGCACAACTGAACACTGGCTGTGGTCCGGCGGCTGATTTTTATTGGTGCTGGTCTTAAAAAAAAAGAACATTTATAATATCGCTCTTGGCTGGAGGTGACTCAGACTTCATCATGTCGAATGCTGGCTTCTATTTTGTGCTTTTGTATTATAACTGATCAGTCCCCGCAACCTGATATTGGATAAGTGGAAGACAGTGATTATATTGGTGAATTCAGTGGAGGATTAGAAAAAGGTGACATCAGTTTTGATGCTAATTTTATTCCTGACCTGATACAGTGGTGAGAAATGCAAAACGTTGCATTATATGGGGAGTTGGAAGCGGTTATGCGGTTTATGTTCATGCTGTCCATATGTCATCATAACAGGGTTGAAGTAGTTGTTCACCAGAACGTTTTTAGAAGACAGAGCCAACTCCCCTGCCACAAATACCCCAGGGGTATTTGGTAGCATTGCCTTTGAACTGACTTGGGTCAAAAGTGTTGGATATCCTCCCACAAGCTTCTCACGATTGTTTGCTAGAGTTCCAGCCCATTCCTCCCGATAGAACTAGTGTAACTGAATACATTTTTTAATCTTGGTCGCTCGCACATCAGCTACTTTGTAACATTTTTGGCTGTAGGTTTAGGATTATTGTCCATTTGGAATAACTATTTTTGTGCAAGATTCAACTTCCTGGCTAATGTTTTTAGGTGTTGCTCCTATTTTTCTGCATGTTCTTTCCTCTTGATGGAATTTCTTTTATGAAGTGCACCAGATCCTCCTGTAGCAAAACAGCCCACAATATGATGCTGCCAATCCGTTTTTGTTTTTTGTTTTTTTTTTTGTTCTTTTTGCTTTGCAGTGATTGCTTCCTCCTTGCTGAGTGTCCTTTCAGGTCACTACAGTATAGGACATGTTTCACTGTAGATAATGACACTTCTTTCTGGCTTCAGCCAGCATCTTTACAAAGTCTAAATGACTTTTTGAATAGATGAACACAGTACCTTCAAGCATTTAGAAATTGTCCCCAAGGCTCATCCAGACATGAACAAATCCCCAGATCTCTCCCTGATGTGTTGTCTGATTTGGTTTGACTTTCTCTTTGTGTCAAATAAGAAAGCAGTGTGTTCAAGATATGACCTTAAATATATCTATAGGTCTGCTTAACATATTGGAAGTTTACAAAGTCATGACATAGTCACTTAGGATTTTCTTCATTGTTTTAAAATATAGTAACAATTCTGCATGTCAACTTCTGACTATGAAGATATTAAGAAGGAACTCATATTCTGGCTGTTGGAGATACATCTTTGCATTATCTTTTTTAGATGAGAGAACAATTAAGTTTTTCCACCTTTGCCTTTCATGTAGCCACATTCTGATCATTTTGTCCTTTTAGCGCCACTGTAAATCTCTACAAGAGCACACTGTTGGACAGAACTAGGACTATCATTGCCTGAAGAGGAACTTGAATAAATAGCTTAGTAATTAATTAGTCACAAAGTACTTGGCAAGTGAAATATTGTCAGTGAAGCACCTTATATGCTGAATTATTTATAAACCCAACTGTACAAAGTGTGCATGTGTCCAGAAGCGCCCTTTATAAGTAGATGCTAATTTTGTAAGACGCACTGATTTTCCATTAAATCTTAACATCTGTATAGTGATAATTTGTCACATTGGGACTATTATTGACAACCTTTAAATTGAAAGTTATTGCTCTCTCTGCTTGCTGAAGCATTGCTCTGTCCCGGTTTATCACTGTCACATCTCTGGTGCTTTCTTTTCTATTTTCCTGAGCCCACTTTATCATTTCTCTAATCGTTGTCTTTGACTGATGTTTGTCCACTTGGAGAGGGACTTCCTCAGAATGATTGCAGCCACTTCTCCACTCATCTCACTACTCATTCCTTTCAGCCTTCCTCTGAGAGTTTGGCCGCAGCACAGTCTCATTTCTGGCTCCCTTTGCCCAGTCGTGCCAGCTCTATTAAAACACTGTAGGTCATCATGTGGTTCTCTGGCAAAAGTTGCACATTGCTACGAATGGAAAATCACTTAGTTCGTCATGTATCACCCCTGTGTTGACAAAACAGTCTTGCAATGTGACTATTTTGTATCATAAAATAGATAGGTTTTAATTTAATATTAATAGAAATCCTGCTTGTTTTGTTTTTTTTTTTTTTGTTAGGCCGTCACTGCACTGGTAAAGGTTTTTTTTTTGGAGCCATGACTCATATTGACTGTGACCTCATTTGTTGTTCTACTATAAAGTATATATTGCTCAATTGCTCGCTCTGCTTTACTTGTTTATTCTAGCTCTGCATGGGTTGTAGGTTGTAGTCAGAAGTTCTTTGTCAGAAAGCTGTAAGTTGAATCATTAGAGAACTGGATCAGTTTTTACTAAATTAGTGTCAATTACAGCCCTTTAAAACTAAAGGTTTACGAAGCCACAGAAGAGTTTGAAATTTGTAAAGTCAAAGGGCATATATCGCCTTTTTTTGTGAAGAAAAATATTCTTACAACTTATACTTTTTGGTTCTGTTTAGGGTTTTAACTAACAATAGCAATAAAATAGTAGTTGACACCAAGATTCTGCTGGCACGGTCCAGTGTTCGTACATACAAATTGCTTTCTATCTAGAATAGCCTACAATATATTAGTGAGCCATGCAACATTTGTACATATCTGTTGATTTTTACTGAACTTCAGTAGTTGATTTTTTATTTTTTTTTTTACAGGGCAATATCTCTTATGCTCCTAAAACTCTACAAGTCCAACTGTGGTTAGTTTTCCTACAATGTTTATCCTTAAAACTTTATGATGTCCAAAACATTTTATACTGCTTTCCCATCAGATTGGAGCTGCTGTCAAGCACTCTATCATCTGGCTCAGACTCAAAGAAAACACAAGTTACAGAATTGTGTCCTCTTAACCTGTTTAGCTCCATTGAGCTCTTCCACATTTTCTGTACAGATAATTGTTTTAGCAAACGTGCTCACTGAATCCTTTTTCTAATACGCAGCAACCCATGCATTTAACATACTGTTATTGGAAAGGTCTTTTTTTTTTCTCAAAAAGACAATTTAGCTGTTTACAGTCACAGTTACATGGTTTTAGATGGTGCTGTAGCATGTATCATCCATATACATTTATTAGTAAGTGCATATCCAAGTTTGAGAGTGTGGCTAGAAAGTTTGTTTTGGGCCAGGAAAATGTGTTTTAAATTTACATATACCTAATAATAAACTGAAACGTTATGTTTAATACTTATATGATATTAAGGACTCCAAGCTCCAAACTAATATACTATTATTTTAAAAAAGTGAAAACTGTTTTTCAATAAGTATTGGTTTCAAAGGTGTAGAAAATGTTGCACTCATTTAGCGTTACCTTTGTGTGACACAGAAAACTGCGAGTTAAAAACCTGTCTTTAATACAAAATGTTCTCATCAGAATTGACTGAGAAGGACAATTTACAAAAAAAAAAAATAATTTTTTTTTTTTTAATTTATTTATTTATTTTTTTGCGAAATAAAATGACAAGAGTTATTAGGAAACCATTTGTAACAGTTTATTATTCCTGGTATACAGTACTCTGAAATAATTTCCTGGCGGTCTATGCTGAATAATGCCCTAGTTTCACCAACTGCCATCATGTCCCAGAACCTTTTATCTCAGGCAATCAAGACTAAAACTAGGGTAAAACTGGGAGCAATGACGAACAGAAATTGTATGTGGATCATCCTAACTACTATGCATTTTCTCCTCCAAGTCTTCAAAGAGACTTGCAATGGTTGTGATGGTGGCATTAATCAACTGGGTGAAAGTGTGCTCAACAGCCACAGGAGATAGAGGCAGTGCAAAAAAACTGGGACAGTATTAGACCCCGCAGCCATAGTTTTCCCCTTTTCTTCCATAAAAACACATTCTCTCATACATTAACCCCATTTCGCTCCTCATCAACACTCCCTGCCTTTCTTTCACACCAGCTTTTGAATTTCTGTTTTCCATCATTTTTCCAGCGCTCCCTGTGCCGCAGCTCAGCTCGTCTCGGCTCAACAGTGCTGATTGGTAACGTCACTGCCGTTGAAGTGTTAATTGCACATTATATTGGCAAACCCCTTGGAAAGCATTAAAAAAAAAGGTTGCACTGACAGTAGATGGAAACAGCAAAGGCAATTTATACAAGTAATTAGCTGGAAGATTACATGCTGGAAGACAATTCAACATGATAGTGCAAAATGACAGTGCATTATAAAATATGATGAAATCTTAATAAAATTTCTATTTTATTAAATTATAGGCATCATAGGAAGAGCTATGGCACTCTGTTAAGTCAAATGAAGCCACTAAAATACCATATCACACACCCGTGGCAATAAAGCTTGCCTATTGCCAAATAAATTACAATTGCTGGAATTACATTTGAGGGCAGGCCTACTGTAATTATGCTATATTTCTACCGTAACACACAGGAACTGGGCATGGTTAGGAGGTAGTTTCATTAAGGGTGCAAATTGGTTTGGAGAGGGGAATTGAAGTCTGCTGTTAGGGATTTATGCTGCTAGTGGTACTCTGTGCTTCCTTAAAAATGTTTTTGTGGAAGTTAAAAGTGGCAAGTGTATATTTTGTGGTAGTTTAACAGAGTGAAAAATTGTTGGCTTGTACATAGTGATTTAGGCTATAGGGTGATGTAATGGTTTGCACTGTCGCCTTGCAGCACGAAGGTCTCTTGGCTTTGTTGGCTGTTTACATTGGAGAGTTTGAATGATCTGCCTGTGCAAGCTTAGATTTTATCTATTACTCCAAAAACAAGCATACTTTATTGGTTAGGGATTCAAAATTGGCTTTTCATTATTAATGTACTGGCCACTTTATTAGTTACACACAGTAATTTCCTTGTTTACCCAAATAGTGAATAAAAAATATTAATTAGGAACAGAAAACTGAGGCTACAGTTAACAGAGGGTCACTAAAACTGGACAATAGCAGATTGGGAAATTGTTTCCTTTTCTGATGATTCTCATTTTCACTTGCAGCATTCAGATACGATAGCCAAAATTTGATGTTGGTAAAGCAAATGTCCCATAAACAGAAACTGGTCTTCAATGTGGTTTAATTACCCAACTTGAGAACTTTGCTGCATGCCCCCTACACCCCCACCCCTCCCCCACTAGTAGCATTTTCTAAAAAAAAAAAAAAACACCTTGTTTTAATTTATGCCAGGACGAATGAACATAATCAATAAATGGGGTCTAATTCAATACCAGCAAAGCTGTACCTAATAAATTGTGCATTGTGGAAGGTTGGCTGTCCAGGGTGTTCCTTGTTTCTTGCCCACTGACAGCTGCTACAGCAATCGCTGGGAAGCACACACCAAGTAAAACAAAATGACAGAATTTCTAAATTCTTAAGCAAGATGTATTGATGTGACAGTTTTCTTGGGTTGGCATTTGTCCTCGGGGTGTTTACTTTTATCATCTTATGTGTCAAGGTCAAGATTTTTCCTTTCTCTTCTCTTGTGCGGCTGCACTGGTTTTCATGTCCTTTGTTCAATTCTCTTTAAAAAGCTCCTAACACTGTACTCGCATCTGTGTCATCAGTGATGCTACGTCCAAGCCCCTAGAGAGGCGAATCTCACCTTTTGGCATCTATCCTGGAAATGCTTTGTGGGCTAACATGGCCAGCTGTCCATCTAAATCACTGGCTAGTGACTTATAACAGGTCTGTCTGTGGTCTGTAGTAAATCCAACTAAACCACAATAACATCCGATCAAAACTCTTGTGACAAAATTGGGCTTACATTTTTTTTCCCCATAGTTTATAGTTCTGCTGCTCATGTACAACATCTCTCAACAACTCAAAAAGCTTAAATTAGAGCGTCATACTATTCTGCTATAGATACTGCAGTCATTTATGCTGACATTTATGCCATTTTGTCATACTGAAACCTCCAATTTCAATGCCTTTTATTTAAGTTTTATGTGGCAGATGAACACAAGGTAAAATTTATAGCTCGACCCAAACTCAGACCAGGTCTGACCAAAATTATATACTTCATGGTCGGGTAGGGTTAGACTTGGGCTTCTGTGGCATGTTTTTAATAAGCCTACAGAAGATATAGCACAGAGAAAACTAAACAAGGACACACAATATAAAGCTATATTCTTATAGTCTAAATAGAGGTGTAGGTCATTTACACTGCTGAGGAAAGAAAGAAATGTTCATAGGTTAAATAGACTAACAAGCACAGCACACTGCACAACTAACGTTCACATACTGCTCTGCTCCTAACAATCACACATCAGGAGATTTGTACTTGACTCACCCTGCAATTACAACAAGCAATATATTGGGTTTACTTTGGGCCCTGGCTTCTGATTAGAGTTAATTAGTCGTGTTGGTTCAGACTCGGACACAATGGATATGGACTTGGTCTGGGTCAGATTGGATTTTTTTTATGCCCAATCTGAAGTCTAACACAAGGTTGGGCATTATTGTGTAGGGTTAAAGATTCCTGTTTTTTATGGTTTTTATAGATAAATATACTTCAACGCCTAATCTAACACCTATGTATAAGATATTGTGATATTGTGCTTTCAGAAGTTACCTAATGAGTAAGAGCAGTATTATTTCTGTAGTATTAGTAACAATTTCAGTGTAAATGCAGCTATTCTTTGAAATCTTAGTTTAATTTTAAAACCCTTTAACTGTCGTGAAGACACTGGTATCTTCATGAACCCATGAAATAATATGCAAGCATTTTCAGGGTGACAGTTACGGGGTCAAAACAGGTTTAGGTTATAAATAAATATCCCAAATATAGAACGTCTCTCAGGAAACTGTGCAGTCCATCAGCTGGAAAAGGAAATAGTATGGCACAACTGCAAACCTAGTAACATTGCAGTTTACCTGAAATGCAGGTTGGACAGGGAGACAACAAAGAAGCAGCCAAGAAGTTCATTAGAGGAGCTGCATCAATTCACAGATGGAATAAATATGAAAACCACTATTAAAATATCAATTACAAATCAATCCTTTAAGGAAGGCAAAGAAGAGAGTGATGTTATAAGAACCCAAGAAATAATTTTTGCAGTGTGCCAGCACGGTCAACATGTGTAAGATCAAAATAACCTTTTCGTGTTTACATGCAAAACCAGACCATGAGCACATATCCCTATGTTGAAACACATTGGTGGCGGTGTCATAATGTGGGAATGCTGTTTTTCAGCTGGAACAGGACAGCTGGTCAGTTAATTGAGCTAAATACCGGGCAATACTGAAGGAAAACCTGTTAGCGCCCCAAAAGCTTTTTGACTGTGCCCTGGAGCAGAACCTTGTACTTATTTTGCAAAGAAATGTTATTCTCTAGATGTTCAAAGCTAGTAGAAATAAAGCACAGCACACGTGCACCTGTAACTGCAGCTGTCGGTTGTTCTACAAAGTATCAGCTTGATTCAATATGCGTAAAACACCTTCTATATTTTTAAATATAGTTTTGTAAACTATGCTTTTTTTTCATGCACTTCACAATTTTGCAATATTTTGTGTTGGTCTATCATGCATAAAATCCTAATAAAATATTGTAAACTTTGTAGTTACGACGTGACAAAATGCTAAAAAAAAATGAAGAGAAAAAAGTTAATTTGCCATTAATATATTTTACAGGCACTGTTTATTTCATTTTTTGGCACAGAGTTAGCATATCAAGAACAGGGGCTGGAAACATGCCATACAGCTGTCATATTTGACTTTACATAATTCACTCATAAATTTCCACTCAGGCTACTTTGAGCTTTGAGTGGCAGGTCTGCCGTCTGCATCCAGATACGGCTGTCTTGATAGGACTGTGAGTTTCAAGTAAAGCTTGTGTCTATAATTAGTGGTGCTACATCTACAGTTTTACTTATTAATGGGCAGTCCAGCAACAGTTTGATGTCTTTATGTAAGATTAATACTAGAAGAATACAAATGAATTAAAAAAAACTTTGTGAATGACTTTGCTTGTGTTAATCCCCCTTTGATTTATTTCTTCTTTCTTCCTTTTTTGTCCTCTTTCTTCTCTGTACTTCTTTGCTCAGTATCCTCTTTCCCTCAGGTTTTGAGTGACACTACAGCCTTCCTTTTATATCTGCTGAATTCAGCTGCTGCAGCTCTACACATTCATGTGTGCGCGCGCACACAATCACACCCTTTTTAAGACATAAAACAATGTCAGCAGGAAGGATTTTCCTGGCGGCCTGCTCTTCTGTCTATTGTATGATCTTGGATGTATTAAAAGGAAACCTCTGCAGTCACACCTATTTAGTCGCGCTCTCACTTCCTTTTCTATCACCACCAGAAAATTGAATTTCTATCGCTGTTGTTTCCTGTGATGTCCCTGTCCCAGATAAGTCACTCATGTCCCTCAGTGCTTGTAAGCTCAGACACTCATGTAGGCACACCAATAAGACTGTTTGTTGGGTAATTGTTAATAGCTGGTGTTTTACTTCTTTCAAAGTGTCTTTTCCTATTTTAAAAGAAGAAAAAGACTGTTTTAAAAAGATAAATAGTACACTTTGCGTTGTTACTGTTTTTAATTTCTGACCTTTCATTATTTAAGATAATGGAAGCCCTAATGGTGTTCTAGCAAAGGACACCAGCACTTTGCTGGTACACCAGCAAAACCTCAAACCATGCTTCGAAGTTCTTTTTGTATAAACCTCAAAGCATGAGGTTTATGCAAAAATGAAAATATATAAAACAGAACTAAGAATAAATACTATACATATTAATTGTTTTATTATATTTTATATTGTATTAGCTGTGTGTCATTTATGAGGTTGGACTAAATGTAATTCATTGAAATTACATTAATTGCCTGTTTAAAACAGGTGGGAATCAACTTTTTGCATAAACTTTGTGTCCAAACTTATTATTTTTGTCTCCTATAACTTATACAGACACCTGCTGAAACTGACTTCTCGTCCATTATGGTTATTTTGAAAGTGGAAGGCTGACTAATGACAAGAAATGAATGATAAATGATAAATCCATATCATGTATGTGTCTTCTACCTAATGTTTAATGATTGCAAATATCACAGCAGTACTGAAAACTGCCTTGCTATTAATCTCCCTACCTAAATGTCCTATTTGAGGGCTGTGGGGGCTGGAGGCCGACCCAGCTGTCATCGATTGAGTGACAAAGAAGACCCAGCTTTACCGTGCTCTCTGAGCTCTTCTTAACTTTTTCCAAATCAATTGAAATTTTCCAACGGTATTTGGGTTTATGTTTCAAGAACATCTTCTGCCTGACTGACTAAATGTGTTGCCACAAAACTGCACACATGTCACACACACATAATGAGATGACAATGACTTAATCTGAAGGTATGTGACATTCACACTCACACACATCAGGCGGATTGAGCAGTCGGTAACAGATGGCTCTAAACCCTGCAGATGTTTGTATGCGTGCAGCTTTTGTCATTTGTGAATAAAGATCTCTTGTTTTTCTTAATTGAATCTTATGACGTGAATGGCTCATGGGACAGAGCAACACTTGCTCACACACCCCCACACACACCCACCCACACACCCCGATTTGTATTTATTTCCACAGTGTATTCGTGTTTCAGTATGCTCTGAGAGACACTGATCCATTAGCCGCTGGTGGTCTGTCAGTGGGCAGGTGGGGCAGTCTGGTGCCTCACTGGTGTTGCACAGACATCTGTGTGCCTGAGTGTGTTAGAGTGAGAGACATTTGGAGCCAGTATGCTGTGAGCCAGGAAGGCTCAGCCTTCCCTATATTTGGTATCTGAGTCCCATGTGTGTGATCAAGAGTGTGCCCATGTGTGCCTCTATGTTTGCTGTTTTGGTTATCTTTGACCTTCCGTCTGAATGAGGAATTTCACAGAATTGTTCTAAAAGAGCGCAGTAGAGCGTAATGCACTGAACTAATTAATGTGAGATAATAATTAGCTGCTTTGTTTATCCCTGTGGGGAACTTGTGAGCTCTTCAGAGGTCAGAGAAGGAAAAAGCTGTGGTTAATGATCACAGCCCCTGGACTCTTACAAACAGAGATGACTCCAAATGGGTGTATTTGTAACTCAAAAAATTTTCAATAAAGCAAACAGTCTCATGTTTTGAATCTATATTTAATTATTGTTAGAGGGATGTTAGACTTTTAGTGTATATTCGTGTTGTAGTTCATGATCTCATGTTTGATTTATTTCAAAGATGAGGTCACAATTTGAGATAATAAGCCTGTGGCTGAGTGATAATGTTCTCTTACTGTTTGAAGTCAAGCAAAAGCAAAGGCCAAGGTACACCCATATATTTAGGGTGTACCTATGTTCTCCTGACAGATTTCCACAAATTGACTATGATGCAACAGGAACCAACCCCAAAATTACACAACTTAGGACAAAGATTTGACTCCAAACCAGTAATGTGTCAGAGTATATTCAAGAGTTGTTTTACTGTTCTTCAGCTTCAAGTGAGCTAAAGTGTAGCCCATTGCAGTATGAACTTCGAGTCTGGAACTGGTTTCTCTGTGGTCAAAGTTCAGTTTAGTTTATGTATGACTTTGACCTTGATGCAGTGTAAGTTCAACCAACAGACACAATATATCTATCAAAATGTTCTCTACTAACCCAAGGTGACTTATCATGTGGAAACTCAATTATAAGTCCCACATTGCTCTCTGGATGGTAATGTGTTATCACAACTTTCGCCACATATTAAGTTTTTCTTCTGTCTCTATTAAGGATGGTGTTGGTTTTCAGATGAGACAAATGGATCATCATTTGTGATTCCACTGCAGCTTTCTAGGTTAAGCTTAACTGTTATCAGCTTATATTGAAGATTCCACCTTTTTGCAATGTGCACCATAATAAATTAAAAATAAACTTGTTGTGGAGTAAGGAATTTACCTCTGAACCCAGCAGGGGTCTCAGTGTAAGCTATAAAAACTAAGTGTTGATAAAGTTCTACAAGACAATAAGGAGACCCTTTATTTTCATCCTCTCTTTTGACCTTGTCATCTAAAACGGAGAGTTTAGAAAGTCTGACATATTTTGTGTTTAAACTCTGAGCTGTGGATTTTCCCCAATTTTCTGAAGTTTTAATAATGTTGGCTTTTCTCCAGTCCAGTTCAGTAGTGAAATGGGAAAGAAATGTTTCTTTTGGCTGCACCTTTTGAACTGTTCATTAGTGGAGCTTACTGAATTAGTAGAGTGAACATTTTACATTTGGCTAACCAGTCCTTTGTCTAACAATGTCAGTTATATAGTATTTTAAGTTATTGTCACCACCTTGTAGAATATTTAATTAACAGATATTGCAAGAAGAAGTTGAACTGCTCTTGTTTCATTTTAATATGAACACCACAGTCTTCTGTTACAATTATTTTTGGGCAACTGCTTTGCAAGCAATCCATTATATATCAAACCTATAGGTACCTGAGGAGATATTGGAAGTGATATGCTCCAAATAATCAAAACTAATTTTTTTAGGGTTTGTAGCCCAGCATCTCCCTCATTAGTTAGACAAGACATTCAAATAAGATTTGCTTTAGTGAAATCTGAGTTTATCTACTTTAATTCACCAAGATCCCCCTCTATTCCCCCCTCTATACTCTTTATCTGTTTAGTTTAATCCAGTTTCCAATAACCTACTAATTCAGTATAAGCAGTTTTAGACCCACATGATCCAGTTCAGTACAGTGTAATCCCATTTCAATCTGGTGTTATCAGGTCTTGAGCAGCTCAGTTCACACTGAGAGTGAATTTGTTTTTAGTCGCGGTTAGAGACTTGATCCTGCATCTCCATCTTTCTCTGCGGGAAGGCTGTTACGATTGACCCATAAAGTGGACAGATGGAGACGGGTTTGTCTGTGTCCGCATGACTCTGTCTGTACCAGCAGTAGCTTCCTCTGGCCTTGTAGATTTGGCCAGACATCTTCCTTCTGCACACAGTTACACATGGGCAGGCACTTTGTATACACAAAACCACACACACTACCATTACCTTAAATTGAATTTGATCATACTCAAATTTAAAACCATGTCTTTGTGCTGAAATCTATTATGGAATTTGTTAAATGCTAATGCTTTTATTCCTCAATGCCTTATCTGTGTGTTCAAAAAATATAAAGTAACCCTCACAATCTGAGTGCATCTTGGCATGAGTAAACCCAAATTATTTAGACTATTTGCTCTCAAAGTGGCAATTTATACTAAAAGTGTGAAATACTGTTAAAGTTTGATTCATAATTTGTACTCTGAATCAATCTGAATCTCATTTAGTAGTTGTGGGGACTACAGAGAGATTCAAGGCAAAACAGGGAGATGAAAATGACTGAGACGGACTTGGCAGTTTGGTTTGATGACCTAAACTTCACTCTGTCTCCGGAGCCTTGCAGCTGCTCTTCGCTGTCCTGTGTGTAATGATGTCAATAAGCAGCTGCAGTTAAGTAACGATTCTGACAACCCACCCTGACCGTCCAAGAAGGACACCCACACCCACTGACACACACTAATTCATATTTATCAGTCATGTTTTGTTGGTTAATTGCAAATTGTTTTAAGCTAATAAATACAAGAGCAATATGTGGACATTATTTTAGTCTCCATGGACAACTAAGGGATCTGCAATTAACTTCCACTTATGTTGATCTTTTTGTTAGTTATTCAGCTATTGAGACCTGTCAAAGATAAAAATCTCTTGTTTTAGCTTAATTCTGGATTCTATGTGAATGTGGTTGAATGGATATATTAAGTGAGTCATACAGTTATTTTACAATCTTTGGTGATTTATGAAGTATCATTGGATATTGAAGAGTGTTGAAAAAAACGTGATTACCGTATTTTCCGGACTATAGAGCACACCTGATTATAAGCCGCAAACAGTACATTCTTAAAGGAAAAACCATTTTGTACATATATAAGCCGCACCTGTCTATAAGCCGCATGTGCCTACATACAGACGGTACACAGAAAGAGTTTTCAAAGTTTTAGTAATATACCTTAGCTTTT
>CAEFZY010070947.1:0-69304 GCA_903066815.1 Brachyrhaphis roseni
TATATATATATATATATATATATATATATATATATTATTTGTCAGAATAACCAATTACAAACATAATTGTTAGTTGCAGCCCTTTTTCAAATGCATCATGAAATATTACTCTTACATTCAAGCCCATGATGAGTCTATTTATCCCTTCAGTTGATGCAAAAATGTGATGCACACATGCAATTTTATCTGTTATTTTCTGTATGGATGAATTGTATTTTCTCTGGTTCTTTTTTCAATTCTTTGGAACTAAATCAGTTGTGGAAAAAAATAGTCTTTTCATATTTGAACACAAGCAAATTAACAAAATGATTGCATCCTTTATTTTCAGGGTTAGTGAAGAAGACAGAAATACATTTTGACCAATTTTGGACGTTCGTTAAGTTCTTCGTTCGGTTTGTTTTGGGAGGCGAGAGGAAGCGGCTCTTCTTATTTGCTTGCGTGCGTCACATTGTGCGTCCTCTGTGATAAAACGGTCTTTCCGGTGTTGTCCGTCACGACTTCCTCTGCATGCGGTTCAGTAGATTTCTGTCTCTGATGTTGCACTGTTACCTCAATATTTCAGAACGTCAGAAGTAAGTCGGTTTTGAAAGCCGTCTAAAAAGAGGAAGACTTGTTTCATCTTCATGTTCTCTGTTGTCTCTTTCCCAGACTTACGGCCTTCATCATCAAGAACAAAACTCAGTGGAGATGTGCACGTTTGTGTGCAGGGTGCACGACGGCAGCCCGGCCCACCTAGCAGGACTTAAAGTTGGTGAGTGAACCTTTTTTTTAGTTATTTTTGTTTTTATCTCCATGGTTTACTGAAATAACCTGAAAAAATGCTTGAAATAAGCAAAAGGGAAGAGAGCATGACAAGAGTTTCCTTTGTGTTTTTATCAGCTGACATTGTACACATTACATCAGCACAAACCAACCTGCTGCTTGGTTGTTATGGGAAGTCAAAATGTGGCTGCTTCATTTGACATTTTTCCTGCTAACAAACAACCATTTCAGCTGACGCATTCAGGGCCTTTGAAAAAGTGTTGGCACCCCTTAAACCTTTTCACAAAAAACTCAAAAGAGCCACAAACTGCTGCCAGACGTCACCCGTGTTGTTAAATAAATTCCACCTTTAATTAAATCTCAATTAAAGCAAGCCGGATAATTTCTATTTGCATGTTTGTTTTTTCTCTTTCTACCAAAACTAAAGGCTTCATTCACGTGCATTTGGTTTTTACAGACACTTCATAATCCATTTTATTTGTTCTTTTGGTTGCTTTGTTTATTTACTGAAGCAGTGAGTAAAAAACCAGAGTGATAGTTGAGTTTGAAGCAGAAGAGGTTCAGGAAAGGACAGGGAATAAATAAATGTGAGCTGACACCAGAGAGCTTCTGTGTGCTTCAGTGAATCTTCTCTGCTTTTGAAAGTCGTCACGGCTCAGTCACGACTCGCCGAGCTCTACGTCTCTGCCGGTCAGCGAGGAAAGAGAGAAGGTGTTTATCTCTTCTAAATCCAAACCGGATGTGTCAGTTCCACTTCTTTCACTTCTCGCACACTGTCCTGTCTGAACACAAAGCACATCTAATTACTCCATGCCACTCTCAAAGAAGATGAAACCGCTTCAGCTACTTAACACCACACACACATGAAATATTTGGGTTCTTTCCACTGTAAGGAGACTTGGAGTACAGTGACAATCTGAAACGCCACGACTGCACATGTGTGCTTCACATGTGCAGAGGTTTCATCCCTCGGTTGGCTGCATCTTCAAGAAATTAAATCCATATTAACTGGGAGTATTGTGACCTCATGGCGGTTGTCTGACACATATGTTGTAGGGCTGTTAAAGAATATTTTAGTAATAGAGATACTTCAGTCATTCGAGAAATTGTTTCAGCCCTAATATGTTGTGTGTGTGCAGGGGACACCATCGCAAGTGTGAACGAGACTGCCGTAGAAGGATTTCTGCACAAGGACATCGTTCAGCTCATCAGGTCATGCGGCAACACACTGAGGTACGGCTGCAGCTAAAGATTATTTTTACAAATCAATTGTTCTAGCGATTAATCGCATAAAAAATAGCTTATTCTGTAATATAAATGACTAGAAATACATGAGCAGATGCAATTAAACAAATAAGCCATTTTTAAAGAGGAACATAAATATTCTATCGTCTAAAATGCAATAACAGCATTAATTTAGCGTACTTGACCATTTGACCATTTGTAAAAAAAAAAAAAAAACACAATGAAGTTCAGCCATTTCTTCTCGACTTAACACCGATACAATGTAGGGCTGATCTGCTGACTATGTTTTTTAATAATTGGACGGCAAAATATGCTTAATAAGAGATATTTTTTAAACAATTTGAACCAAATGAAGCCACTTGAGGAGTTCTGGGTGGAACATATTTATCTTGAATGCAAAATGTATATAGTTTTTGTACAGGTTTGGCTTGGTTTCTGCTCTAAAAATGTTGTTTTTTCCAGTTAATTACAAAAATTAATTGACAATTATTTCAATACTTAATTAATCACAATTAATCTGATGAATCGTTTCAGCCCTACACTCAGGTGAACGGTTAAAGGCTGCTTTGAAGCTTAAACCACCGTTTACACTTTTAAGTCAAAGTTTGTAAAGCACATTTTTAGTTAAATACCATCAGACCAGTGGAGAAATTCACACAGAAGTTGAGAATATTGTGTACTAAACTCCTGCTGGTGATGATTGGACGAGTATCTTCTGTAACTTCCTGTGCAGACGGTCAGAGTTTCATAGCGAGTTACATGAGGACAGACGACTGTTATCGGATATCCGTCCTCCATGTCCTCGGGATGTTCTCAGCTGTGTCAATGTTGGAAACCTGCTGAGCCGCTCCTCAGTTATGTCACCAAACGACGCGTGCAGTTTCTGCAGTTCAACCCGACGAGTTTCTTTGCCAGAAGAGCAAAGAGCTGAGTCAGCGGAGAGGGGAAAAAAAACAGAAATAGTCGACGTTTTCTGGTCCTGAAGTTTCATTTCCTACTGCTCACATTGTAGGGCTAAGAAAGTAAAACATGAATGTTTTCATTCATCTTCTCCAACTGAAATTAAATTCCTGTTTTTGTTCCTCAGTTTTTTAGCTCCAAGTAATACAAACCAGATTTATGAGAACAGAAATCTGACTTATGAAGTCTAGTGGCGTTGAATCTGACATGTTCTCAAAACTGTGACAGGTTTTATTTAATGTGTAACTCATCAAATTAAAACACAACTGAGTCAAGTTCAAGTATTTTGTTCACACAGAAAATTCCTGATGCCTAAATAGTAAAAGAAGTTTTTCAAAGTGGGATATTCGTATTTATTTCTCTTATACCAAATGATTAAAAATGCCAATGCAGCACTTTTTGTACCTAGTTTTTTAAAAGTGGCGACACTTTTAGATATTATCCTTCTGTTTCCATCACTTTTATCAGCTTGCTTCCCCACCCACAGTATTTAAAAACCTGCCGTGACTTTTGGTTATGATCTACCAAACACTCATAACGAAAGTCGCAGAAAAATGCTAAACATAATGGGAATTTGAGCCAAATTAGGGACAAAATTCAGCCGTTTGGAGCTCCCCAGTCATATTTTACAGTAGAAAAACGGTCAAAGTTTAAGCTTCTCATGGAAAGTTGAGCTTTGGTATCAAAATTTTGTTTTGATACTGTTTGTTTTGTACATAATAGGAGTTTAAGTTTCATAAAATGTTTTGTTTGCTTGTCTCTTTAAGAGTGATGATGTCAAGCACTAGGTTTTGATCTGAAAAACTGTCTATTTAAAATTCTGTGATGGGTTTAGTTTTTATCTCTTATGCAGTTAGTAATACATCAAAACGTAGGTATTTTTGTCTACTTTCACCCGGTGTGTCTCCCAATATTGTAGGACATGTGGTTTTCTGTCAAATCCACCCAAAGTGTAGTATACACACACCAAAACTCCCATTCACTTCCATTATATTTCAGCTGTATTTTTTTTTTTCTCAAACCTCTTTTTAAGGGTCTCTAACTCGTCGTATCGCTTCTATAAAACACTCTAGACTTATAAAAACTCACACATGGGGCCACCAGAGGCTTCTGCCACTCACTGCTAAACCACATTTTAATACAATGTATCGTTTTCGCACAGCACCTGTTTGTTTGAGACTGAATTTCTGTGAGGGGTTTTTCTTTCAGAAGGGACAAAAATCACCATAGCAACCAATGACTCAGCATTTTCTGATGAAATTTTCTAGCTTGTTTGAATAATTTCCCCTGTTGTGTGTTGAGTCCTTTAGATGTTGCTCTCTTTCTTCTTTTTTGGGTGTTTAATTTGAACCACGCTCTGCTTTTAACCCCTCGTTGAGGCTTGTTAAAGTCGAAGGGACAATTAGTGCGGACAGGCTGTAAGCTTTAAGGGTTTTATAGTCGGACGTCATCAACTTGCACCCTCAGCTTCACTTATTAAAAGTGTTAGTGTGTAAACGGGTTTTAACTTTGTTCCACTGCTCATGATTAAAGAGCGTTTGTATTGTCAAAGTGGAAATGGTTTATGTTTATCCTTCCACGCTGCTTGTAAAAACGCCAGTCGTGTTGTGGACTTGTGAAAAAAGCCTTTCTTTAATAGCCTTTTTCTGCCCTCGTAGGTTTTATAAGTCCTTCCTGTTCAGCTTAAATAACCCTGTGGTCTTTTGGTATTTCACTTTAAGGCTGGAGACGGTTTACAGTGACTCAATCCGAAAAGCTGAGCTCGAGGCCCGGCTGCAGTATTTAAAGGTGAGTAGTTTCCCCTTAAGCTTTTTGTGTGTGAGTCAGGCTGATTATGTGTCCAGTAGCCTTTCACACACACACACACACACACACATTTAGGTTATGTTAAATGCTACACATTGGGACCCCTTCCCCCTCGCTCCACACCTGTCTCCAGAGTAGGTCCGCCTGCTGCATGAAGCGGTCTGAGCAGCAGACGCTGCAGGCTCAACCCAAGCAGCTTGTGAAGTGGCTCAAGTGAACAAGCTTTCCCTAAAGATTACAGCAGCTGTTCTGCTCTAATCCAATGCAATACAGCCACTATTATAGATACCAAGCTAGCAATTTAAACATCAACCTATTTGGTGCTGGTATTTTTGTTTTTATCAATGTGTGAAGAAGCTACTTGCTTTGTTTGTAAAGTAAATCTCTTGCTTTTCTCTGCAGCAAACGCTTCATGAGAAGTGGGATGAATATCGTTCGTTGATGGTGCAGGAGCAGAGGCTTGTCCATGGTAAGTAATCATTATAATTCACTGGCTTTACTGATGCCAGCTTTCATTTTGCTCATAAACAGATGAATATATTTTCATATTTAGATCCGAAACACTGCAAAAACTCACACTTAGACAAAAAAAGCATTTTTGGTCCAGTTTCTGGTGCACATATCTCAGCACACTTGAAATAAAACAAAACTAACTTTCAAGTAACTTTTGAGCAAAGCGATAGGAGCTTGTTTAAAGTCAATAATTCACTAAAAGTACTTGTTCCACAGGCAGATTATTTTGCTTATAACATGGAGGAATGTATTGTTCTAGTCTTCTGGTGGAAATAGTACATTATTCAAGATCAGTATGAAGGACTTCTTTACTCAAAACAAACTCCTATTTCTTGCTGTAAAGTTATTTGTAAGTTAATTTTATCTTATTTCAAATGTACTGAGATATTTGAACCATAAACTTGACCAAAAATATTTGGTAAGATTTTTATCTTTTCTTGTTCGTTATGATGTTTCACTGGAAAAACACAAAATCTTACCAAGTGTTTTTGGCCAAGTATCTTAGTTCACTTGAAATAAGACAAAACTAACTTATAAATAATATATAATAAGATATAGCAGCTAGTTTTATTTAAGTCATTATTTTCCTAATATTGAAGAAGTACTAGTGCCACTGACAAATTATTTCCCTTATAACATGGAAAAAAAGTCTTGTTTATAATGTTCTTTTTCCTCAATATTAAGAAATTATTTACTTAAATCAAGTGCCTATTTCTTGCTGGAAAGTTACTTTTAAGTTAGTTTTGTCTTCTTTCAAGTGTACTAAGATATTTGCACTAGAAATTAGACCAAAATTACTTTAAAATATTGCTTTTTTGCTTTGCTGTTTTGTTCTTTGGTACTGAGGAAAGTTGCTAGATTTATTGTTTTCAGGCAACAAATTGCACAAGCTTTTAATTTCCAATAAAACTGGAAATGTTAACTGGATTTTCCGAGCTGCTTAAACAGGACTTTTATGTCTGTTTCCGTCCGCAATTGCACTAGTAAAATAAGTCAGCAATTTGCGTAATTTAATCTTTTTGTCTACAAATTTGTTTTATATGCTATATTTAAGTCCAGATGTTGTTGCCTGCTGTGCTGACGTTGCTCTCGTCTCCTGCAGGTATCGTAATGAGCGACGCTGCTCTGTACGAGTCCCTGGAGTCTGCAGGAATCTACGGCAGCCTCGGCGCGCCCAGCCCGGCGGCGCAGAGAGCCCTCCGCTGCACCGGCAGCACCAGCAGCAGCGCCAGCCTCCTCAGCACGGCCACCGAGGACGACCCGCTCTACCAGACCTGCCTGTACCACTCGGACGGCTACGTGGACTCGAGCAGCGCCGACAAAATCAACGAGCAGCCGCCTTCCCAGAGGCAGCAGCGCGTCCGACCGACCAGCGAACTCCTCACTGTCACCAAGACTCACCTGACCCGCAGCGCCAGCACGCGCAGCTACTTGAGGGGATCTTCGTCATCCTCGTCGTCCGTGGGCTCGGCGGAGAAACAGGGAGGATTCGGCTCGCTGCAGAGAAAACCCAAACAGAAGAGCTTCCGCAGGCGTCTCCTCAAGTTCATCCCAGGTTTGAATCGACCGCTGGAGGAAGAGGAGAGCAAACTGTGAGCAACGGACAGAAATAAAGATTAAAAACAGCAACAACTTTCAAACTAAAGTGCCAAAGAAAACAGCAAACAGCCTCCAAAGAGTGAAGCCTGAGACCAAAGCTAAGTGGCTGCGATGCTGGGAAGACCAGTGGACTTTTATTTCACAGGTGTACATAACTTTTGCTTCGGCCCGTCTCAACTTCTAAGTTATTTATTTATTTTGACATGTTTTTGTCATGCAGAATGAAGGATGTTTAATTTTTTTACTGCATAGACATTTTTTTATTTTCACTTCAAAATCACAAAATCTTAGGAAATATATTTGGTCTAGTTTCTAGTGCAAATATCTTAGTTTTGTCTTATTTTAAGTGCACTAACTTACAAGTAACTTCAAAAGGAAACAGGAGGTTCTTTTAAGTGAGTAATTCTATAATATTGATTTTAAAAAGTACTTGCAGATTATTTCACTTGTTTTACTTTCACTTTGGGATTAATAAAGTATATTCGAATTTGTAACATAGCAAAAACTGTCTTGTTGTAAGTGAAATAATCTTCTAGTGGAACAAAAAAAATGAATATTAATGAATTATTTACTTAAAACAAGCTTCTATAGCTTCTTGAAAAGCTTAAATAATTCCTTAATATTGTTGTAAAAAGTACTAGTTCCACTGGCAGATTATTCCACTAATAGCAAGACATTTTGCCCATGTTATAAGTGAAATAATCTCAGTGGAAATAGTAGTTTTTCCACCAATATTAAGGAATTACTGACATAAAACAAGCCCTTATTTATTCCTGAAAGGTTCTTGTAAGTTAGTTTTGTCTAAGATATTTACACTAGAAATTAAAACCAAAAATACTTGGTAAGTTGTTGTGCTTTTGCAGTGTTGACAAACCTGTGACAACTTTAAATTGTGCAGCGATTTAGAATGACTCAAAGCCTGTTTTGGTTCCTAAAAATAAAATATGTGGCATTTCCAGATTACATGCTCCTTTATTTTGTAAGAAGCGTCTCATGCGTGCAGCAGCCGAATGACCTCCAGCTGAATGTGCATCCTCTTCCATGTGATTCTTAAATATAGTAAACCTTCACAACTTTTCCACCACTTCAGAAGGCCGTCCCTCGTACATTTGGAGGCCAGTGTGTGGCCGTGAAGCTTTAAGGCATTTAATGGTGTAAGGTATCCAGAATGCAGGCTGTTGTATCGCCTCTGACACGGTTTATTGTTGGGGAAACCAGCGAGGAATGTGCGGAGAAAAGCATGACCCAAAATTCCCAACACGGCCGCTTTCTTTCAGCTCCTGTGGGGCAAATGCCGATTCCTCTTCTTCCTCTCTGCCGTATTCCCACGGCGGACTCAGTTGTCCAGGAGCTTGCTGGCTCTGTGGTTGCGGGCATGCATGCGTGTTTGCTGGGTTGGGGGGTTGCAGGGAGTCTTTTCACTCCCTGGCTCCCAGCTGACCCATGAGGTCACGGTGGTCACTCTCTGCGTTGGCTTCGCAGCCCTGATCCCTTTTGTCCTCGGCCGCTCATTCACAGATGCATCAGCGGATGACGATGATGGTGAGCAATGGTATGCAGCAATGTTCTGCTACACTGCAAAAATGCAAAAGTATTTTTGGTCTAAACAAATACCTTAGTACACTTGGAATAAGACAAAATATTTGATGAAAAGTATTATTTCCAGTGGCAGATGATTTGACTCATAGTGTAGGAAAAATAATTTGTTCTAAGTTAAATAATTGGCCTGTTGAACTAGTAGTTTTTTCACAAATATTAATGAATTATTGACTTTAAACAAGCTCCTATATCTTTCTGAAGAGTTACTTGTAGTTTTTTGTTCTTATTTCAAGTGTACTAAAATATTTGCACTAGTAGTTAGACCAAAAATACTTGGTAAGACTCTTTGAGCTGGGAATGTGCTGAGTTTTATTCATGTATCTAGTTCATAGCTGGTCAGAAATCCATGTGTGTTTGTGTTGTTTGCTGCAAAAATACAAAATCTTACCAAGTATTTTTGTCTAGTTTTTAGAGCAAATATTTTAGTGAATTTGAAATAAGAAAAAGTAACTTTTTGGCAAGATATGAGCTTGTTTTAAGTCAACGATTCCTTAATATTGATTTAAAAAATCTACTAGTTTCACTTGCAGATTATTGTGGGGAAAATGTTTTGTCATAAGTGAAAAAATATACCAGTGGAACGAATACTTTTTTATTAATATTAAATAAGTATTGACTTAAAACAAGCTGCTATATCTTGTAAGTTACGTCTGTCTTGTTTCAAATCTACTAAGATATTTGCACTAGAAACTAGACTAAAAACACTTAGTAATACTTTAAGGAGAGGCGAGGGGTTGGTCACTGATATGAAGAAGTGTTTATGCATGCTTGCTGGTGCCTAAAACATTAGTTTAGAACGAATATGCTGAGTCCATAACGAGGGGATGATTAGCAGAGGTGATCATAAAACTAAAGTAATGCGTTAAAAGGCCAAACAAGCAGCTGATGTTGAGCTGCTTGCACAGCAGGAGATCAGCAGGGTGTGGTTAGTGCGGCAAACACCAACTTTCTAAACAAGTCAGATGACACTGAAGCGAGTTTTTCAGTGTTTTCTTGATTGTCTTTGCAGGATTTGGTTGTTGACTTCTCTGTGTTAGTGTACTTTCAAGTACGCAGACTGTGTACATAAATGTCCAGAGTTCTTATGGCCTCCATTTTATTTTGTCTGTGCAAATTTTGAAAGAAAACCTGCAGATACTGCTTTGGAAATTTATCTTCAGCATCTAACAAGAGCTGATTACTCCAAAATATTCTTATTTCCACAAAGCAGACTCTGGTTGTTGATGTTTTGTTCGTTTGTTTTTTGCAAAAAAAGGCAAAGTAGCACATTGTAGCGTTCACTTGTCCTAGCCGTTGACTTTACAGCAATCCCTCATTCTGATTATGCATATAGTGACAGTAGAGAGGAAAAACTCTCCTTTAACAAGAAATCTCACACTCCTCATGAACAACAATCTCCATACTGCAAAAACACAAAATCGTAAGTATTTTTGGTCTAGTTCTTTTGTGCAATTATTTTAGTACACTTGAAAAAAGACAAAACTAACTTACAAGTAACTTTAATCATGATGTAGAAGCTTGTTTTAAAAGACTAAAACATACAAACTGATTTTTATAAACTCAATTTGAATTTTTCAAATCATAGTAGCAAAAATTGATAAACAAGGAGAGAAATGTTTACAGATGTACACTTCAGCTTGAAATGAGTCAGAAACCTGGCAGTGTTGGGTGTGACGTAATCTTTCAATTTTATCAACATGCCGCCTCTGACAGGAAGCAGCATAAACATTCAGGAATTGCTGAGCCACACTTCCAACTGATCTGATAGAAGCTAAAGATTAGAGCGATGGAAAGGAGATCTTCCAGCCTCAGAAATTGCACCAGAAATACCAGTTGAAACATCAAAATCATTGGTCAACAATTAGGGTTAGGTTGCTGTAATGCCAAAAATTATGTTTTATGGTGCAGTTTCTTACAAAAATGTACATTTAGTTCATGTTATTTTGGTAACTTTTAAGAATTTTTTTGTCTTCTGTCAGAAAAAACGTTGTGGTTGAAAATGTATATTAAATCTATTTGGTAGGGATATGAATAATTCTGGGCGTTACTGTAGTAGCTTTAAATCTGATTAAACAAAATTTACAAAATGCTAATCTGATTTTCATAGCACACTGTTTGTTGGGGTTTTTAGCAAACCAAAAATAGGTTGACCAGCTGATGACTACCAATTGATTTTTGCCTTCCTAAAAATAAAAACCTCATTTTTCTGGTTGATGTTGCTTTATGCAGATGTCTCTTTTAAATTTTATCAATTGAATGTTGATATCTGGCAAATCTTTACACTTATGGGCATAAACCAAAGTGAAAACACACAGATCTTTATCTTTCCTGTTACTCGCATCAGGTTATGCAAGAGACAGTCAGATTGTCCCTGGTTTGGAAATTCCAGGTTTAGCTGTAAACTCAGATTTCTCTTCCACTCACTTTCACAGCTTTATGTTAGCAGAACGCATCCTTTGGGGTCTAATCTGTACGGGCTAGTCTCTGAGAGTCAGACCTGAAACATGACGTCATCATGTTTCCGGATGAAAGTGAACGCATCATGTTAATCTAAAACTGAGTGCAGTCACGTTAAGGCGGGGAAAAAAAACTTCCATCAAAAAATATTTTTATATTATTACATAATATAACTACGGAACAGGATTAGGGCCCCCGAAAAAAAAAAAATCTGACTTTAAAGTCAGAATTATTATTTTTTCGGTGGCCCTAATCCTCTTTCGTATAAAACATATATATCATGTATATAATCAATATATTACATAATATCAGAAACAAATCTATTTTTATTTCTGTGTGGTCGTTAATACTAGTAAATAAAATCTAGCGGAACTGTTACAACCCGCATGCGAAGAAGAAGAACGTTGACGTCACACACTGTTTACGGAAGTAATAATGAATGGACGTTCATGGATCGATTTTGAAGTTCATCTAGCAATGGGAGACGATAGCATCGTCACAAAATCAAAAGAAGCTAATAAAAAAAAGAGTACAATTAATAGTGAAAGCTCTTTGTGTAGCATTGACGAAGTCTGTTAGCATATTCATGTCTATGGATATCTGAGCCAGAAGTGGTGGGATTATTATGGTATGCGCTTCACTGACACCGATTTCTTTCATGTTTTTCATAATTATAATTTTCAGCCTGATTCAGAATTATGACGCAGGTCTCACATCACCACAGCAAAAACACCAAAACAAAGTATTTTTGGTCTAGTTTCCAATGCAAATGTCGTAGTAGACGTGAAATAAGACAAAACTAATTCATAGGTAACTTTTCAGCAAGAAATATGAGCTTGTTTTAAGTTAATAATTTCTTAATCTTGACGAAAAATACAAGTTCATCTGATAGATTATTTCATTTATAACATGGGAAAAATAAAATGCCTTGATCTAAGTTAAATATTCTCCCAACAGTACTTTTTCATCAATATCAAAAAATTATTGACTTAAAACAAGCTCCTATGTTGCCAAAAAGTTGCTTATACTGTTTACACTGCAGAAAACAATCAGATACACACTTGAATTAGTATCACATTTGTCACCTTCTTAAAATAATGAATAATGGCCTGAGACAATTATTTTTAGCCAAAAGTGTTTTTCTAGGAGGGTCTCAATATGGAAGAGGCTCAAATAAAAAAATTTTTAGAGGTGAAAAGATTGTAATTGGGGCCTTTTAGGCTTTGGTGAAAAAAATCCAGATATAGATCGCATATGGGTAGAACAAGTTGTTTTGGGTGGTACTTGCCTGCTGTGTGAACACAGCCCAAGGTTTGAGATTATCAGAGAAGAAGCCTCCTCCAGCTGATGATTGCTTCACTTTGCTGATAAACCCATGCATCTGCAACTTCCTTAGTGTTGTGGTGTGTCTGCTCGCATGCAACCTCACACTAATTTTAGACATTTTGTTCCTCAATGAGTAGGCTGATGTAACAGAAACAGATCAGGAACAAGATTGTGTAATTTTTTTCTCGTGAAATTTTGCTCCCTTAAACTCAACTAATCTGCAAACCGTCTATCCACTGGATTTCAAAGATTTTAGAAAACATCCAAAGCTTTGTGCTACAAAAACACAAAAGTATTTTTGGATTCATGTAATAAGGCATAACTAGCTTGTAACTTTTTAGCAAGATATTGTAGCCTGTTTTAAATCAATAATTCAATAATATTGATGAAAAAGTGCCAGTGGAACAAGACATTTTAATTTATGGAAAAAATATCTTGTTCAACAACAGATTATTTCACTTATAAGCACTTTTTCAATTCATGGAATTGTTGACTTTAAACAAACCCATATTTCTTGCCAAAACATTATTTAGTTTTGTCTTATTTCAAGTATACTAAGAGATTTGCTCTAGAAATTAGACCAAGAATGCTTGGTAAGATTTTGTGGTTTTGCAGACCAGTTAGAAAACGAGATATGTATACTGATCCAGTCCTGTTACTGGTTACCAGCAATGAGAACCAAGCTCTAAAAAGCAGAAGTAAGTCCGCCTATTAGGTAGAACTGAGCCTTTGTGGTGTAACAGTCTTTTCTTAAGCAGTTTCTGCGTCACACACCGCGACTGTGTCTCCGGATCAATACATGGTTTAGTGCGTCCCTGCAGCTTTGAAATAAGAAAGCACTATGATGTTCGGTTCAAGACATACACAGCCAGCTGCTTGCATGCAAAGGACAGACATCCAGTCAACGCTACAAAAGATGTCAAGCAAAAAAATGGGCACAAAGTGTCACAAAAAAAAAAAAAACTGTAAAGCTGCGCTGCCACAAAGCATGGGTGGGCGTAGTGGGGCGCTGCTGTGTCTCACACATGGATAAGAGCTTGTGTGGCTGTCAAGACCCAGGATGTGGTTGGGAAATGTGCAGGAAATCCACCATAAAGATAAAACAATCCAACGGAT
Source organism: Brachyrhaphis roseni (assembly GCA_903066815.1). Lineage (NCBI taxonomy): Eukaryota > Metazoa > Chordata > Actinopteri > Cyprinodontiformes > Poeciliidae > Brachyrhaphis > Brachyrhaphis roseni. Next base: position 13,384 of record CAEFZY010070947.1, read on the forward strand.
GACGAGTCTTAAAAAAAAGACAGCCGTGTAGATTCTCATACAGTTGTGTTCACGATGGCTCTGAAGTTCATGCTAAGTTTAGACTCTTTCTGAATGCTATTTATTCTGTTACAAACAAATATTATTATATAATTGAATAAATAAGGTGTACAAATGTGACTTTTTTTATTTCATCTAAATCAAGCATACAGGTTCAAGTATATGCATTCAGCCCATCAGTATTTAATGAATTTTTCATGAAAATGTCCTTGAAGATGGACATTCATCTTGACTGAATATTTGACCTTCAATCTGGACAGAAATCTGTAAAACTATTCAGCAGAGTTGAAGAAATGTTTAGTCTGCTTAATCCACTGCAAAATCAAGTTTGATTTTTGTTTTCAATTTTAAAAAATGCTTTACCTACTGTACTTTATTTACTTTTTGTACTGTTGGTCCATTTTTGTCCAGGTTTCCACCATATTTGTAGTTTTGAGATCAAGTTGAAAATCTGCCAGTAATGATTTCATGATTTCATGGAGAGTGAGTTTTGTTTTCACGTAGTTTTTTTTTAGTGTAGGTCGATTGTTAGTATTTTCTATGTTCTAATATTCCCCGTAGTGTTTACATAGTTTGTTAATTTGACCCCACAGCCTTTCATTTATTAATCCCCTTCAGTTGTTTCACATTTTATTAATTGGACTCACCTGTTCCTCCAGCAATAAACTGTCAGCATTTAAGCTCAGCATTCAGCCGCTGCTGCTTCCATGCTGCTATTCCAGTCACAGTTTCATCTGTTTCTTCATGTTTCTGACTTATACTAATTCCACTGGCAGATTATTTCATGTATAGCAAGACATCTTTCCATACAATAATTGAAATAATCTGCGACGAGAACTAACACTTAAAAAATTCAATATTAAGGAATTCTTGACTTAAAACAAGCTCATATTACTTGCTGAAAAGTTACATGTAATGTAGTTTTGTTTTATTTTAAGTTTGCTAAGACATTTGCACTAAAAACTAAATGTATTGATGATCATTATGGCCAAAAAGTTTTAGTTTTGTGGCATCATATGACAATTTATCTCCATCAGCAAACTTTAACCATCTTTTGTTTGTTATTTTTACAAATGATGGCGTCTTTGTCACTGAGCGACATTTCAGGTCATGTTAATACAGAACTTATTTAAATAAGGATAATGAATTTAATAGGAACATTGTGTGATGTAAAACATCAATTTTCCCAGCTGGGTTCTAAATACAGACATTTTTTCTGTGCAGAAACACTCCCAGGTATTTATTTATTCTTTTTGGTAACATTTATTTGAAGGAGTTTGCATAAGACTGACATTATGTCATAAACATGATATAACACCTGTTATAAACATGAAGGAATCTTCATGAATGGTTATGGCTGTTGTCATGAAGTGTCATTTGGTAAATAATGACACTTTTAATGCAAACTTGACTCTTTCAATTTACTTTTAATGGATCTTTGCATAAAAATGTAATTATTTACCAAATAATGCAAAGTTGTCACTTTTATTGCAAATTTTAATTAAAAGTGTTATTATTTACTAAATCACATTTCATGACAACAGTCATAAACATTCACATAGACTCCTTCATGTTAATGACAGTATAATAAATTTACCTTCTTTTTTACCTTCTGAAATAATTTTTTTGTTGTTGCTAGTCTCTGGTTTTGAAGAGAACAAGCCCTGCACAGTGACATTTGTTTTGCTGGTAAATGTAAAGCAACATGTGAAGTCTGATGGCAGTTGGGCAGTTGTTTGCTCATGCAGCTGTCAGTGAAATCTGATCAAACAACCCACACACCCACACGGTCCTGATGAAGCAGATTAACTGAGTTTTAACAGGAACTCGTTTGCAAAAGTGAGGACTGTTATGTGATCTGTCTGAGTTTATTGGTGAAAAATATCTGAAGAGTTCTTGAATTAAGCATGAATCATTTCTGAAGGTGGAATCTGACTTAAGTTAATTTCTCTGCTATAAAACTTAAGTTATTGATTTGTTAACGTGATGCATCCAAACATGATTACAAATGACTAAAAAGGCATCAGACCTCAGCTCCCTTCTCCGCATGAGAAAGAATTTGCAAAAATATTTTTGTTCAAGAGGGAAGGCAATATTAAAATCTGAAGGATTTTGACTTTGGTATTGGTTTTTTCTGTCTGTCTGTCCGTCTACGCTGTAAAAAACCCCAAAATTTTGCTAAGTATTTTTGCCCAATTTCTATGCAAATATTTTTTCACACTTTAAATAACACACAACTAACTTTTCAGCAAGATGTTTTAAGTCAGTAATTCCTTAGTATTGATGTAAAAGTAGATCCACTGGCAGATTATTTCACTTATAATGTGGAAAAAATGTCTTGTTATAAATAAAATAATCTGAATTAAATCCATTTTAAGTTAACAGGTTATGTGTGTGTTATTGCTTCCCAGCAGAGGTTCTGTGTGCTCTGGTTGTTAAGTGTTCAGCCTGGGGGTAGAAACTGCCTTTGTGGCGGATGATTATTATTATTTTTTTAAATTTATTTTCAAATGGCTCTCTGCAGCTCCTGCCTGAAGGAAAATGTTTAGAAAGAAAGGATCCAGGATGTGTGGAGTCTGCAGAGATTTTTCCTGACTTGTGTCCTGTAAAAGTCCTGGACAGAAGGAAGGTCAGTACTAAACATGGCAGATTGATCCATGTCAGTATAAGTTCCAGATCGATACCGTGATAAGATCGAAACTTTAGTGTCAGATTACCACTTTAAATTTTATTTCATTTTAATATTGTTGTTTCTTAATCCTAACTCAAAACGATTTAGTCCTGATTTGCTCTGAAATGGTCATTTTTACACTTTATTCTTGAACAAATGCAGACAAATTTCCATCTTTATTTTCTGTTTATTATAATAATATGGTGTTAAAGTATTTTGTAGACACTTTTAAACTTTGTACAGATTCTGAAGGGAAAAAGGAAAAACAAAAAACATAAAGATCAAAAGTTTGATTATATAATAAGTATTGGTACATTGCACACCTCTAGTTAGTGTAAATAATCTCTTTCCTTCACATTATTGGTATTGAACTTTGTTTTTTGAAACTGTATTATTGTCAGGACACACTTATAAAAGAGATATTTGATCTCAAAGAGTTTTATCCTGGTTAAATAAAGGTCGAAAAAGAAGAATTAAGCTGTTATCTAAACAACCTTAAAACTGTTGATGGATGGATGTTTATTAAATGTTTGTTGTTTTTATCTATCAGGGGTGAGTTGTGCATTTTCACCTGGCCTCATCTGTGAGTCCAAAAAGTAGATCTTAAGATCATTACATGTCAGAGAAACAATTAAAACACAACTCTCAGTCATGATGAAGATGAAAACTCACAGGCTGACCAGAAATCAGCTGAATATGAGAGAAAATCGCACCGTTTATTTGGAGACATAACAGATCATAATAACACCAGTCAGAGCTGCGATGGACTTAGATAATTGAGCCCAAACGTTCATTGTGTCACAAAATTGCTTCTGTTTCAATCTCAAAAATATTGCATTTATTTAAAGAGCCAGTGTCCAGGTTTCACTTTTCCTTTTCATGCCTTCAGTTTTTCCATTCTGTCTGACCCATAATGACCCATTATTGTCTCGAACTCAAAGCCAGGGATGTCAAACTCATTTTCATTTTGGGTCAAATCAAAGATTTGAATGTTCTTAAATGTGTGCCAGAATGTGTTGATAAAACCCATTAAACTGTTAAAATATTGATAAAGAGCTGCTTGTTTCAGCATTCAGTAAGTGTTTCTTAAAATTAAATCACCACTACCAGGATTTTGTGATTGATTCAAAATTACAGATTTTGTGGCGCTAATTAAAAAATATTTGTAAGGATTTTTTTTTGCAATATTTGCATTAATGCATGATGCTAAATGTGACTTTTTATTGACCGCTGTATCGTTCACGGACTATAACTGGACATCAAGGAAGGCTGAGGCAACAGTCACTTAAACCCAACGTTTTTGACCAATTTTGAGAAAAATTTGCAGTAAAATAAAAAAAAAAAACATATGGCGATTTGCTGATTTTATGTGAAGTTTGACACATGTGCTCTAGGTTGAACAAATTTACTGGTTTCTGTTTCTGGTTCTCAGTGGGGTTTAATTTCCTGACAACAGATGCAATTTTTCAAGGGTCTCATCTTTTTTACCTTTCTTGTTTCATAGTGCTGCTCACAAAATACACAGATAATTGACAAAGTGTTGTAAAAGGTTGAAATGTGACTTTATGAGCTGTGTTTTTTTTATTTTTATTAAAGTTTTGACTAACTCCCCCTCCTCGGATGTGAAGTTTATCTGCATTCTGACTGTATCAGGATGATTCACTGTTTGCACACCACATGAATCATTATAACTCTCACTTTCCCGTTTTTGCACGAAGCATTTTTTTCTTATTTTACTTTAGACAAAAAGATTATTTAACGAAGAATGCACTCACATCACCGACCTGCTGCAAATTCTGAGCAAGCTCTGCACTGGTGGCAAAATAAATCAAACTGAGTTTAGAATTGAGTTTAATCGGCTGGAGAAATATTTAGACTTAGAAGAGGCCTAACCAACGAGACTCATCGGGACCATGTTTGTTAATCATTAAAATATTTAATTTAAATGTAATCAATTAAGCTGCAGTCGTGTTATTTAGTAAATATAATGTGTGGTTCCTCAAGGCTTCTCTCTTGGGCCACTTCTACTCTACATCCACATGAGTCCTCTACAGATTTTGGATTGCTTGATAAACACGTACGTTGATTATAGTCACTGGATACGCTGCAAAAACATAAAATATTACCAAGTTATTGTGTCTAATCTCTAGAAATAAAAATCTAGACATAAAAATTAAATTTCAGCAACTTGGAAAAGCCAGAACATTTAATCGGAAGTTAGAAGTTTCTAATAATGTAATTTGTTGCTTGAAAACAGCAGATTTCAGCTGTTTTCAAAATCTTTTGAAAAGTTTCTAATGCGAATATCTTAGTACAGCTGAAATAAAACCAAACTAGCTTAGAATTAACTTTTTGGCAAGAAATAAAAGTTTCTTTAAGTCAATAATTCATTAATATTGAGTAAAAAGTCTTAATTCCCACTTTTTGATTATTTCACTTATAACAAGAAATTTTTCCCATAAGTGAAATAATCAAAAAGTGGAGCTAATAATTTCCCATCATTATTAAGGAAGTATTAATTCAATACAAGCTCTTATATCTTTCTGCAAAGATACTTGCAAGTTTTGTCTTACAAGATATTTGCACTAAAAACTGGATAAAAAAATACAAAACATTCTTTGTTTTTGCAGTGTTTACTTCACAAATTATTCATTTTCCAAAGGGTAAAAATGTAAAAAAATATAAATAAATACTGCCACAGCAATAAAGCATGGATGTAGAAGTGTATTAATGTGAAAGAGAAGATTTAAAGAGATAAGATGATGAAAAATGGGAAAACAGGTTATAATTAAGGTTCAGTGACTGCGTCATTGGTGGTTTCGAAAGCCTCCATCTTTTCTCACAAACTGATTATTTTACTCCATAATCTTATTTCCTGCTCAAATGGATGACAGGTGTGAAACTCTACGTCTGCGTGTGTCTAAAGTATCAAACAGTCATGACCATTCAGCATCACAGCCAGCACAGGAAACAGCAGCTGCATGAAGCCAACGCCTCTCGAAACAGATCTTTACATGGATGATTAGCTTGAAGTTTCACACGTATTAGAAACCCGTGAGGAGGGTCATCACAGCAGAACATCAAAACATGGAACAAATTGATTCTTTGTCTCGTCCAGATGGTTCAGCATGATCGAATATTCAGCCTTTGAGCCGGTTCCTCGTTTCCATGATGGCTTTATGGTGTTTGAGAACAAAACTGCAGATAAGGAACCACCTGTTGATGTTTTATTGCTACCACCCACACAAAGACAGACATAGATGACTGAAAGGTCAGTAACAGCAGGTATTCGCTCTGCTATGAGGGAAGTAACTCTAATATAGTTACTGCAACCAGTCAGTTCCCATAACCATGACAAAATGTGTTTTTCCAAATATTAATTGAGTCTTATGTTTGGTTTGTCACCAACTCAAACCACAGAAAAGCATCTTAAATCAAGTTTAAGGGAAGTTTGAGGAAGATTACACTACAAAAACTCAATTTTACCTAGTAGAAGAACTTTTTAATCAATATGAAGGTATAATTAGCTTAAAATAAGCTCCTATATTTTGCTGAAAAGTCACTAGTAAGTTAGCTTTGTTGTATTTCAAGTATTTGCACTCAAAAATAGACAAATACTTGGTACAATTTTGTGTTTTGAAGTGCTGAAGGTGCATAAATATCTGTAATACACTTAAAATAAGACAAAACTAACTCAAAAGTAGCTTTTCTGCAACATATAGGAGCCTGTTTAAGTCAATAATTCTTGAATATTGTTTAAAAAAAATTTAGTTTTAGATTTTTTCACTTACAGCAAGACATTTTTCCTGTTTTAAGTAAAATAATCTGCCAGTGAAAGTAGTACTTTTTATAAGTACTGTTCTGCTACTCACCTTACAGCAGGACAAATAACAAACAACCAGAGATACAATGAGTGAAGCAAATTCATGTATTGAAATGGCCCAGTCAAAGTCCAGATCTGAATCTAATAGAGAATCTTTCATGATATTTGTTGATGTATTTTCTGAGGAACAGGCAAAAATATCAGTTTTTAGATGAGAAATAATACAAGAAACTTAGTTCATTGATGCACAACAGACTTGTTTTAAAGCATAAAATAATTTAAAAATCTGTTGCAATGTGATTAAATGTGGAGCATTTAAGGAGCATCAATGTTGCTGCAAGGCACTGTAAAACAAAACGTAATTGCTGAAGCAGGCTTTCTTTTTTTTCATGCATAAAGTGTGTGTTACATAAAAGTGTGTGCGTGCAAACAAGGATGGAGAAATCCTGGAACACAATAGCAGGAAGTGTCCTGGTGGTTTTATCTTTAAACAAATGCCAGGTCACATCTCACAAACGTAAATACAAATGTTTCATTTGACTTACTTCCCAAAATCATCCCCTGTTTTATCAAATAGCTATAAGTTTGTACATTTCATACCAACAGACTTTCATATTTTGACTGAGACGCTTTAACGTCTTCCTGTCAGCGAATAAAGGAAGGGTCGGTTCTGGAAGTCCAATCTTTGCAGATTGAAGAGCCACGGTTCTGTCAGGAGCCCAGATGTTGGAGCGGAGTAGAAACTCTGGAAGCTGGAAGTGTTTGTGTGACAGGAGGAAGGATGTTGAGTCACTTTTTATTTTCCAAGAACTAATCTGGAAAATACGGAGCCCAGAGATACTGTATTGTGTTCTCAAGCCCAGCACGGGAACAACTTCCCCTATTCTTAGGAAGAAGAGACTCATCATTAGATGGTTCTGTAAACAAGGAGATGCAACACTCTTCAGATGAGGGTTAAAATCATCAGAGGTTTACCCTAAAGCAAACTTGGAGCTGGGCAATATTTCATTTTTACACAGCATGTGGGTTGATACTGTACACAAAGGGGCTTTCCTTTTACACTCTTTCTATTTCTCTGATGCCTCACCTCAAACTTCTTCCTGCTCGATCCAAGACGGTAGAAATAACTCATCTGTGGTGATGACACACATACGTTTTATGATGAGGGGGATGTGAGAACCGGATGACGACTGTGAAAGGAGATACTCTACTTGTAGTAAGATCATCGTGACGCTCAGAATTACGATAGATTAACACGTTTTTTTTCTAGTCCTGGTGAAAGAGGAAGTTTGCTTTCTTCGTCACTGCGGTTTTGATGTCAACGTACTCGTGTTCTTCCTTTATTGCTTTTAGAGTTACAAATTTGAGAAACAGATGTATTAAGTCCTTGCATCTAAAAGGAATACACCTTAGTATACTTCTGTCACATTTAAATAAAGCTTTGAAACATGAACGGTATGTTAAGCAGCACACAACTGCATCCCAACTGAAATAAAACACATTTTATTTTGTTTTTGAGCCAGTCAGAAGTTCTTCCCATCTTCATCTTGTTGCACAGTGGGCTACTGAGCTTCAGGTCATGAATGACGGTCAGACATTTTCTGCTAGAGAGCAGAACATTGCAAAAACACAAAAACATCAGTGCTCACTCTGGAATCTCAAGTTTATTATTCTGCTAATAATTACTAAGTTAAACCTGCAGCTTCACTGCAAAAGACAAAATGTTACCAAGTATTGCTGATCTAGTTTCTAGTGCAAATTTCTTAGTGCGTTTAAAATAAGACAAAATTTACTTTCAGCAAGATATCAGAGCTTTTTCTACGTAAATAATTCCTTAATATTGATGAAAAAAACATTAGTTATAAGTTAAATAATCTGCCAGGGGAAATTTTTTCCGTGTTATAAGTTAAATAGTTTTTTCCCCCGGTCAGATTAATAAATTAACGTTTTTTTTAGTCTCCGGAAAATGAGCCGTTTCAAAACCCTCTGGAATGTAACGTCACATTTCAGGAGGTACTGCGCCGTTACCTAGCAACCCCTGCAAAGGCCAGTCCGTTACCTAGCAACCCCTGCAAAGGCCAGTCCGTTACCTAGCAACCCCAGCAAACGTATTTGTTTCACACCCCGTAGGAGCTATTTGCTGTTCATTTTTAGACTGTTCTTACTTTCTGTGCTGATGAAGCCGGGGGAATTCACTGGAATTTGAAAATAGACCAAACGTACACGATGGGGAAAAGTTACCCCGGATGGCAGCGGGGCTGACATTTCTCCCCCTCCTTCCACTGCAGTCGTTTCAGTCTCGGCCCAATACTGAGAAACGAGGTCTTGTATTATTTGGGGATTTCACCTGCACACAATGCACAGCACACTCCTAACAGAGCCTCTCTATTCGCTGTAAAACAGGTCCAGGCCTTGAACAGATCCAGGAAACTTTGAGACAATAACACCGGCACTTCATCCAACAACTGAACTTGGAAAAACATGAGGAAATGCATTGGAAAGGGAAAAAAAAATTAGGGGAGGGCAAAGCCAGCCAAGAGCCAGTGTTAGTGAGTCAGTGGTGGCGGGAATCCCAGCCCTGCAGAGGAACCGAAACAAAAACAGCAGCGGTGAAGGTCTGTGAGGAGCTGCTGGGTGTGGGGGAGTTCCTGAGCGGGGGTCAAAACGCCGCTCCTCAATCTGTGGCCGCAGGACTGGGCATTTAACGATGACCTGTCATGCTTCCTTAAACAAGTTAGGATAGGTCTATGAACTGTAAAAATAAACACGTTTGTTACATTTTAGCCTTAAATCAATCTTAGATAATGAGATTTTAATCTGTTCTGAGCTCCTTTCAGAATGAGCTGTTTTGGGGCGACTTGTCACTTTAAATCTTAATAAGTTGCCACTGGATACGCCCCCCAACTCAACATTTACACTCGCACATGAAAATGGCTCCAAACAGATGCACAATTATACAACCATACATTTTTGAAAAGTATTAGTAGAGCCTCCTGCACAATCATCAAGAATGCAACATGCGGTTTCCTGATGGTAAGTCAACAACAAAATATTTCTCTTTTCCAGCAGCCATTGTACAGAGCCAAGGGCGTAGGTTTAGCCTAAGTTTTGGTGGGGACCTTGACACCATCTTCCTACCCCCCATCCCCCCCAAACCCCGCAGCAGCGTTCCGACACGGTCTCTCGGAGGCTCATAATAAATGTGAAACTAAGAACTAAGAAGCTTCCGTTCCGCGCACAGCCTACTGCTAATGAAAGATCGTACATCCACGTTCTTTGAGTCAATATGGCAAAAATTGGTCGGGACTTTTTCACATCCCGTGAATATTGGTCAGGACATGTCCCTACCGTCCCTACGCCCATGTACAGAGCCTACCAGCTGAACAAACGTGCTGGAGCTCAGCTTGGGTTGCTAAGTAACGGACTGAGCTTCACTGGGGTTGCTAGGTAACGACATGCTGCCGGCTGATTTGTGACGTCACATTCTGGAGGTTTTTGAAACATATCGTTTTCCAGACACCAAAAAACATGAACCTATTGTCAAAACCTTTTAAAGTCTTTCACCACAAAAACACCAAATCTTACAAAGTATTTTTGTCTAGTTTCTTGTGCTAATATATTTTCAGACATTAAATAGAACAAAACTAACTTACAATTGACTTTTTTTTTTTCCCCACCAGGGGGCTTTTTGTGGGCTCTAGTGTCCCTTATTTGACAGTGGGCTGACAGGAAGGGGGTAAGACATGCGGCAAACGTCGTCGGGTCCGGGAGTCAAACCTGCGACGGCCGCATCGAGGACCCAAGGCCTCCAAATGTGGGTCGCGCTAACCCCTACGCCACCACAGCACGCCCACTTACAATTAACTTTTAAGCAGGATATAGGAGCTTGTTGTAAGTCAAAAACTCCTTAATATTGATGAAAAAGTATTAGTACCATTGTCAGATTATTTCACTTACAACATTTGGAAAATGTCTTAATACAAGTGAAATTATCTGCCAATCTAATTAGAAACTAGACCAAAATTACTTGTTGAAATGTGTTTTGCTACTGCTTCTACTGTTTGTAGAAGCAGTAGAAACCCAAATGGAATTACAAACACGTGCAAAATGAGAATTTGCATGATGCGTCCCCTTCCAGGTCCTCCACAGGGTGGGGATCTGTGAAAACATTCCCCACCCTCGTTCACGCCTCTGCCAAAAGATGGCAACAACAAACCTCACCGCAACGAGGTGCCCTGTAAACCATAAAGAGACAAAACGAGGTGTGAACTCGAGGCGCTTCCTGCCTGAGACTCTGACCTCATTGTTGTATTTCCCCAACAGCGTGACAAAGTATTCATTCAAACAGTGGTCATTTTTAGACACATTTTAACTAAATCACACACATTTCCCACTTTAATTTATCTAACTTAATGTAAGCTGTAAATAAGAGTTTTAAAAAAGAACACAATGTTTCTCCTTAACAAGTGGAAAAGGTAATAACCAGTGATTTCCTTTTACTGCCCTCACCTCCCACTGTTTTTCCTAGAGTTCGGATGTTAAGTTACCAACAAGACCCACATGAAAACACTCAGTTAAATCCACACACTTGTATAGTCAAACTGGGTTTTTGCTTTCTGCTACAGGTTTAACTAGGCAGGATGGGTCTAATTTGTTTAATTCTGAAATTAGGAATCTAAATAAAAACAGATCAGGCATGGCGTTCCTCAAGGCTCCGTTCTAGTGTCACTTTTGTTCAGCATACAGCTCTGGAAAATATTAAGAGATCACTTAAAGTGATCAGTTTCTCTGATTTTACCTTTTATAGGAATATGTTTGAGTAAAATGAACATTGTTCTTTTATTCTATGAACTACCGACAACATGTCTGAAATTCCAAGCAAAAAGTTTGTTTTTATTAGCAGAAAATGAGAAATGATCAAAATAACAAAAAAGATGCAGAACTTTCAGACCTCAAATAATGCAAAGAAAACAAGTTCATATTCATTAAGAAACAACAATATTAATGTTTTAACTCAGGAATCAGTATGTGGAGGAATAACCTGGAGGTTTTCAATGGGGTTCAGTGAAGTGGACTCTTAGTTTTTACCAAAGCTGAATATATCCTCTGCTTCACGCAGACTGTGGTGAACCGTATACCGAGGAACTTGGCATTTCTGGGTCACATAATGACCACAGCCCAAATCAATGTGTCCACATTGTCAAAAAGTGATTATTTTCTGATAAAATAGGACACTGGAAATATGCTGTGTGCTTCTATTTTCAGTAGGTTAGAGTATTTTGAAGTTATTCTTTTTTCAATTCAACTTTTATTATTTGACAAAAGAAAAACTCAAAAAGATTCAGATTTGTGGTGCATAGAAGCTGAATGCTGCTTTTCTCCATGTTTGGTTCTGACTCAATCTGCTGTGAGTCAGAGCCATCGATTTAAAAATATGCTAAATTCTGCATTATTTTGTATATTTAAACTTGTCGCCTCGTTATTTCTAGACCAGACAGACGTGCCTCAGAGATTAGACCCGGTTCTGCTGCTGTGTGGGCAGCTGATGAGGGAGGAATGTGAGAGTGGGAACATTTAAAGGGGAGGTGGGCAAACGGACAACAGAGTCCAGTTTGTCCCCCTCTGCGGTGACAAAGACAAGCATGCAGGCCGACTTCAAAACATTCTCAGACGAAATGCCAACGATGACGACACGCTGATGTCTTCATCACTTTCACTCGATGCAGTCATCCTGGGAGCCTAATCAGAAACGAAGAAGGCAACCCTGCTGGTTCCCATTCAGATTCACTTTGAATCACTCCAAAGATCCACAGGAAGATTTTACTGATGCGAGTTTCTCAGCTGCACCTTCACACTAGAAAACATCCCTCAGCTTTCAGATGCATTTATCTGGAAGCATGCGTGATGCATGTAACCGTCTGACATTTGTGTTGTGGTCATCTTCCTCTTTTCTTCTCCACACAAATATTTCTAATCTCTTCCAGACATCAATTAGAAACCAATAATCGACAATATTTAACTGTGTTATTTTTTACATTCTGAAGACCAATTAAATTCAATATTTCTGTGGATTCAATCTTTCTTGAGCCCTTTAGCATATTAAATCTTTGCATCATCCTAACTGTAGAAACCAAAAAAACATCCAAATAAAGAGCAGAATCAGTTTTTTCTTTTTTTACTTCTGAAGGTAACTTTGCTAAACTTTCACACCAACCTGTCAGGATATTTCCGAGAAACATTACCTTTTGCAGAAAGGAGAATCAGAATCAGAATATGCTTGTTTACATTATTGAGAAGCTACTCTCATTCAAAGACTTAAATATCCATATTTATAAATATAAGTGGCATCACTTTTATGACACAAGTGTGAAATTACAAGTAATTTAAATCTGACCTAAATATGAAATAAAATAAATAATTAAAATGAATAAAAAAAACAAACACAAGTATGAAGACATATGAATCTAAATGAGTCCAAATGTTAGGATGCTGCCCTCTAGCGGAAATTCAGCTGAACTATTGGGGCTTTTCAATACAGTTCGTGTATTCCTCTATATTTTAGTTTAATTTTATTTTGAAATATAAATATGATTAATTTCATTTCTAAAAATAGATTTAGAAACTTGTTGTTCCCAGTTGACATTCATGGAGAAAAAAATATGAGAAAGAAAGAAACAAGGAAAGAAACAAGGAAATAAAGGATTAGACTCAAGACCTGAAAAAATCTGAAAATATTACAAGAATAAAGTCAAAATAATGCAAGAATATTGTTGTAGTTCATAACATTATGAGAATAAAGTTGCACAAGAATAAAGTAAAAAAAAAAATATGAGAATAAAGTCAAACTAATACAATAAAATATGCAGTAATATGAGGAAAAAGTCAATATTTCAAGAAAAAGTCACAATATTACAATAATATAGTCATAATATTACCAGAATAATATTATTCTGCATTATTATTACTTCAATTTTATTCTCATAATTTTATTTTACTTTATTTTTTTTGGCCCACACACACCGTGGTACAGGACAGAGTAAAACTCACCACTCTACCCTCTTTCCTCCAGTCAAACAGGCCTGTTTCTCTCTAGGAAAAAAAATATTTTTTAGCACAATTTAAATCTTGAGAATGAATCTGAGACGGGTGGTAATATAAAACAGTTTAACCTCCATCATGTTATTTTTCCTCAAGATTTCTTGTTTAGCAAGCAGCTGCTTTCCCAGGTTCTGCCACCAGATGGCGCCTTAACAGTATTTTTATGAAAAACGCCGTCTGCTGCAAATGTAGGCAAACTAATTTGAAGTGACCACAGATGCACCGGGTGATTTCTGCGGTTGAACTGAGGCATCTTATGATCGATTGTCTTACAGACTCCTAAAAAATATTGTGACTCAGTTATTATGTAACACTTTATAAAATAAACTCCAGTACAAACAGAACCGCAACAGAATTAGAGGTGTGGAAAGAAGAAGGTCATAATTCATGAGATATGTTTGTAAAACATGATACGTGGTTGAGATGTGGAAGTCTGAACATTTCACATTTGAAACTGGAAAGTGGAACTCGATAAGGACAGTGGCGACTTTAGCCTTAAGGAGGAATGTGGGAGTGAGATTTAAAAAAAAAAAAAACTTGTGTTGGCTGATAAAAAAAAGGGGAAGTCACAAAGAGGCCGCTTCATGTTTTCGTCATGGGTTCAGACGGTAGGATCTCCAAATATGTACATGGTACAAAACAGCATTTCTATTTCACACCACGTTTCTGTACAGCAGATAAAGACGAACTGAGGATGTCCTGAGTTTTATTCTAATTATCTTCTGCTTTTGGTGCAACAGTTTAAAAATAGCTCAGTTACTATTAGCTGGTTCATAATTTCCCTGTTAATGGGAAAACTCTTTTGAGAGAGAAATACAAACAAAAAGTCAGAATAACCTCATCACACCAAATACACAACACTGCAAACTTCAATTCAGTTTAATTAATTTTAATTTATTCACACGCACACACACTGTTAATAATACTCATTCTTTAAAACACTTTCTGTTTCTTTTTCTTTGTTTTGTGAAATTTTTTCATTTTTTGGTGATGCTTTGGGCAGGAAGAATCTCTGATAGCAGTCAGTGTTACAACATATCTGAAGAGGCTTCTGACTGAAGACTGTTCCTAAAATAATCGATTTTGTTGGATTTTTTTTTTTAGGCAAACTGGATGCAAATAACTGCCCAAATTTTCAGATTTGTATTTATTGGTTTACCATGTTCAGCATCAACAAAGCATATTTAAATTTGAGGTTGTTATGGACAATTTTCCATCTGTTCCTGACCTATTCTCATCTGTTTTTGCATGCTTCCGGTTAACCCAGTATGCACTCAGACTGGAAACATGTTAAACATACTTAGAGATTCCCACAACAAACGTGGTTGCTAGCAAGCAGTGCACATATTGCAGATCCCGTATAATAATACACATGACCTCTTGCAAAGGATAAACCGACGGGAGCAAAGTTACATCTGAACATGATTGGCTTGTCATGACCTTCCAGGTTTCCTTCCCACTGGGAGATGTAGATATTTTAAGTCCAGAATGTAAGATGCATGAGATGTAACTTTATCTCCTGATAGAGTGGGCAAGAAAAGAGGCTGCTGTTGCTTGGTTTGTAAGGCGGTGAAGTTAATGAGTTAATTATATGCAGGGCTTAGGTTTACATTCGCCAAGGGTGTACAAACTTTTTGCCACATGGGCCAAAATTGTAGAGTCAAAGAAAAAACGCGAATATAAAATCAGGCAAATAAAGTAGCCCAAAGTTTATTGTAGATCTAAAACATGAAAGCGGGTTTTACAACAGTGCATTACGGCCGCTGTAGGAAGAAAAACAGGAGTAAATTTCTACTGTTCTAGAAAAATATTCAAAAGAAATTTTTTGACATTTAAAATTCAGAAATTTCCAAGTGATTTCTAGAAAATTTTTGACATTAATGAAAAAATTTTATTGTGTTTTTCTAGAAAATTTCTGAGATTAATCTCAAAATTTTTACTTTTTTAGTTTTTGTGGCATAAACTTACAACTACTTTAATTTTGCAAGTTTGCTGTGTTAAAAGAAATACATCTAGTTTTTAGTTATTTTAGGCTCGATTGAATGCATTTATTTTCAAGAATATATGTAACCAAGTTAAAGAAATAATAAAAGCTGATTTGGGTGCAGTAAAGTTTGCTTTTCAGTAAAAGTCTCTGGACGAATTTGGTTTTATCTTTTGTTAAAACTTGGTTATAAGAACACAAATACTTTTTGCAATAAATTACATAGTTAGCGGTGGCCTCAACCACAGACATCAGGTAAATATAATAATAAGATCAAATTTATCACCTGGGAATAACATATTAAAAGCCAACTTATTTTAAAATGAATTTAAGACATTTTAATGTTTTAATTTTAGATAAATTAAACTAAAACTTTTTAAGGATGCCTGAACCAAACCTGTAGAATCAAGTAATAACCTACGTACAAACCTTACTGATAACATGAAGTAGGCTTAAAGATCTCAAAACACAACACCTCATCCTTCAACCCAAATAAAATTTAAAAAAGGTGAGAAAGAAAGAAGTTTGATCCATCAATCTAGAAAATCTTACAATCTTCTAGGATTATGGCATTAGCATGTTGAGCTAGTTCTGGTTTTTCTTTTCGTAGACCTTCATTTATCTTTTTTTTAAAGGATTTTCACTCTTTTTGTTTAACTTTCAGGCAGTCTTCAGTCAGAAGCTCTCTTCAGATTCATTGCATTACTGACTGCTACTGGAAATTCTTCCTGCCCTCAGCATCACCGTCCATGACGTTTGAAGATGATTGGATAATATGAGTTACAACAACATTTAAGATCCAACTGGCACAAATAAGGTGTTTTTAACTGAATTAAATGCCTTTTCAATTCGGATTAATCAACGATGCCTTGGAAGAACCCAGAAAAACCACTGCAGGTCTCGCTTTCCTTTGACAAGGTCAAAGGTTATGATTGAGAAATAAGGAGGATAGAAATGGCCTCCAAGGGAGAGCAATAAAACCAAAACATTTGCTGACCAAAAAGTAAAGAAGAGGCCTAAATACCTGAATATTGTGCCAGTCAAACATGGTGGAGGTACAGTGATAGTCTGAATAGCTTCGCCAGAAAACGAAAACATGAACTCAGTTGTCTAGCAGAAAATCTTGAGGAAGAATATCAAGACATCAGTTTGTTAAAATGTGTTTTAGCCTAAAACCCATTTTAAGTTAAAATGTGTTTTAGCTTAAACACATTTGAGTTGTATGAGGCTCCTCTGAAAGTGAAATTCAAAGCTTGTTCCATAAAACTCTAATGCAGAATTTAAAAAATTCTGCAAAGAAGAGTTTGACCTCAGATCTTCCTGTTCAGCAGAAACAGTCAAATTGGTTTAAATAACTTTCTTTCCCTTAATAAATTCTCCATAGCTGAAAATTATTTGTTTTTATTAACTTGGGCTTGTCTGATATTAAAATCTGTTTTATAACTTGAAACGTGTAAGTGGGCTAAAAACAAACATCACAAGAAATCTGTCAACACTGTACATGTGGTCTGGAAAAACACGAGTTTGTGTTTTCTAAAAATGACCAAAAAAAGGCTGTAAATTGAATTAGAATGTTCTCCAGGCATTGGAAAAATCTAAATTAATAAATGGTCATCATAAGTATAAATAGGATGTGGAATTCTGGAAAAAGAAAAACATGCAAAGAGCAGCAGATAGCATCTTTTCTGCTTCATTTACATCTGCATG
Source organism: Brachyrhaphis roseni (assembly GCA_903066815.1). NCBI lineage: Eukaryota > Metazoa > Chordata > Actinopteri > Cyprinodontiformes > Poeciliidae > Brachyrhaphis > Brachyrhaphis roseni. The sequence goes on from CAEFZY010070947.1 coordinate 30,706, forward strand.
CAAAGTACCAAGGATTTGACTTCAGCTGTTGCTCTATTTTTCATCTAGAGGAGCTTACAAGGTTTGATAAATGCTGCTTTTAAAACTATTTTCTTCTCATAAAATATACATTACAAAGGAAATCTTCTTTGTGGATCCCCTCACTGCTGTTCTCATAGTCTGGAAATAGTTTTAATCAAACTTAAAGCCTTTACAGAAGCTTAGTGGAAGTTTTAGAACAGAAAAAGGTGGTGCACAGAGAGATGGCACTGCATTTGTGGCAAAACATAATGAGATTAATGATTGGGCCATTATGTAAGTCTAAAACTTCTCAGAAAAGACTGGCAGAAATTCAAAGAAAGGATCTAATAAACTGTCATAAACAACAGGAACAGTATGATAATACAGATTACAAGACAAGTAAAATCATTTATTGTGCTCTTGGAGAATAAAAACAGAAATGAAAACAGATCAAGTGTTTGAGGATCCGTTTCCAATTCAAAGTGGCAAAAAAAGAAAAAAATCTACATTAAAAATTTGTTTTGGAAGCTGATGGTGGATTCACTTTTGGTGAATTTTAAATTAAACTGACAGAAAAATAATTTTATTATCATGATGTCCTTTTTTGGGGTCATATTTTATGAATTAAATATTTGTGTCCATGTGTTTGCACCATGTTTTGCATAACCTTTTCAACCATAAACATATTATTGTGGTTTTATCTGACAGGATAACGCAAAGCAGTGCAAAATTGTGGAAAATTACACATGGTTTTCAAATTTTTTACAAATATTAAAAAAATGTGTATTTGTATTCAGTTAATGCTTTAACAGAATTAAAATAACTACATTTAAAGAAACTACTCGTCCCCATCAACACATATTTTTGGAGCGATCTATCTGGTATTTCTTGCAGTTTATTTACAATTATCTGTTAAAATAATTAGTAATTTTGTACTTTTCTAACTTGTCCTGACACACCTCATCATCTAATCACCTGTTCAGAATGGATTCACATTTCAAAGTTGGTCCTCACTGTTTTTAACTCCAAACTTAACATAAGTTTAACTAATTGTCAACAACAATTCAAGCAGAAAATGGGCACCGTTTGATTTGAAGACCAAACCACATGTCAGAATTAGTCTTATTTAATATATGCTGTAGAATAAAGTGTAATTCGGTGCATTTAATTGAAATGTTACAACCCCAGCTGTTGCCATGTGGCAACCTGGGCACATGGCATTGTGCCTCTGTCTGAAACTGAAGTCTATTGCTATTTTCAAGGCTAAAAATACACATGTGAGTAAGAAATAATAAGACGAATTGCATCTTAAATTACAGAAACAAGCTCAGCACTTCGTGGTGATTTTATTTTTATAATCGAACTTTTAACTTTGGTGCATTTTTTATTGAAATTATTGAGTTCTGTTAATACGTTTTATGTATTTACACAGACACAATGAACAACATTTAATTAACCTTTAAAAATGAAAGATGCACATTTTCACCTGGTTGGTGTAAACAAGCATGAGTTAATAGATTATAAAGTGATGGAAGGCCAGCATTCATAATCCAAATTTCACTAAAACCAGACTACAAACTAGCAGACAATTCATAAAACTATTTACTTTTCTTCATCAATAATGAGCACAAATTTGCTTATTTAACAGGTATATTTTTGCCAAAAGTGGAAACATTTTATAACTAGAACATGGACTGCAAAAACATACAATCTTACCAAGTAATTTTATTCTAGTTTCTAGAGCAAATATCTTAGTACACTTGAATTAAGACAACTTTATTCAGCAAGTTATACTTGCTTGTTTTAAGCCAATAATTCCTTAAAATTTATGAAAAAGTACAAGTTCCACCAACAGATTATTTTACTTATAAAACAGGAAAAATGCCTTGTTACAAAGGAAATAATCTGACAGTGGAGCTAGGGCTTTTCCATCAATATTAAGAAATTATTTACTCAAAACAAGCTATTGTATCTTACTGAGAAGATACTCGTAAATTAACATTTTTTTCTCTTATAGCAAGACATCTTTCCCGTGTTATAAGTGTAATAATGTGCCAGTCATTTTTCATCAATACTGAGGAATTATTTACTTAAAACAAGCTATTATATTGCTGAAAAGTTACTAAGTTAGTTTTGTCTTATTTATAGGGTACCAATATATTTGTACACTATAAATTTTACTTATTTGGTAAAATTTTATGTTTTTGTGGTGTGTAATCTCATTTGGCGAGCAACAAAAGAAAAAAAAAAGTAAAAGCGCCCCAGAAATAGGAAACATTTTGGATTTGAGCACATGCGCATCCTTTTTTCAAAGTATTTCTTCCTGAAAACCCTCTAAGAACGGTCTAAAAATACCGAGTACTTCCTGTTTCTAACCGATGCAATCATTTGTCTCTCTTCTGTTTCCTATTCAGGAGAACCATAACATTAAAAAAATGAAAGAAAAAGTAAAGTTTCTCTCGGTGTGTTGCGGCTGCCAGGATCTACCTGCTGCGGGAAACGCTTTAATTCAGATTTAGTGGGTTTATCTGTGTCTGGGTCTCACTCTGGAGGACATTGCTGCGGTTCTTCGCTGAATGCGCGTCAACGGAATCCCGTAGTGCGTCATCAGACAGCTATTCTGTTGAGCGGGCTCTCGTGATTGGCTGCGGGCTGGAAACCTCCCCGCCCACCGCGCACACTCGCGTGGAAACCTCTCAGTGGCGTCATGGAGACACTGAAGTAAAGTATAAGAGCGCAGCGCGGAGCGGGGCGCAGGGACTGCCGCTCAGCTGGGAGACGCTGGAGATGACACATGGTCGCTTGTAGACGGGTTTGAACCCTCGTTCTGACCAGACAGGTAAGAAACGGCTTCAAATTTATAATAATAATAATAATAATAATAATAATAATAATAATAATAATAATAATAATAATAAACATTCATAGGCTACGTAGGGAATAAGCTTTTCTTTCTCTTTTGTTTCTGTCAACTCAAGACGGAAAGCAGCTTATTTTAGGGTTTTATTGACATACATATTGTTTCATTTGCGTTAAATATCCATAGAATAAAGTTTGTGTTGCGCAAACTTGGCGTGTTTATGTGTTGGCTCAGTCTTTAAACGCAATATCTCTGCACTTTGCAGCGGTTTCTAGATTTACTACGAAGTAATAAAGGATAATGTGAGCAGCTCTAAACTTTATGATTTACGCCAACAAACGCAGAGGGTCACAAAGCAGACAATGAGTTTAGTTTAAGAAGGAAGGTTATTGACTGAGTTTAAAGTTATATTTGGCATAAAGTTTCCCTCTGTGTTAATTTGGGTTCGTGTGTATAAACTGAGAATTTAGCACAAATTGGAAAAATATATTATTTCAGTATTTATGAACCTTTTCTCATGTTGCTACAAACTTAAGGTTATTTTTTTTTGTTGAGACGATGCATAATTTTAAAGATTAAATAAAATGTGCCTGGTTTTCAAAATGTTTTAGTCAATTGATTATAATCAGTTTTTCATAGTACCAGCTGTTTACTTCTACTAGTCTGCTGTTTTATTTCTCTACCAGCTTTGAAGAGTTAGAGACTATAATTATATTTCATTATTTTTTGAAAAAAATGCACAACCAAATTGTATGAAGAGCATCTGGAAACATTAATTTCTTAGTCGTACCAGAGAGATACTTGCTAAAAAGTTAACAAATATCTTGTACTGAAATACTTAGCTTATTTAATAGAGTCAACTTTCTTAAATACTTATTTTGATTTTTAAAATTTTTGTTTGTTTGCTTTATCAAAAGAAGTTTCTCTTGTAAATGTGATATCGGATCATTATTATTGATTAGTTTTTGTTTTTTTGTTTGTTTGTTTTGAATATCTGAATTGCTGCTGCCAAACCTTAAACTGCTGCTGCGCAAGTTACTCAACATGTTGTTGCTAGGTAACCACAAGTTACTCAGCAAATTGTTGCTAGGTAACCAAAGAGTGAGTTAGTTGATGCCACCAACCTTGCTTAGCTGACTGTGAGAGGTCTTTCCTCTGCCTACATTTCCCTGAATGCTGTGTGGTTCTGTAATTCAGCGAAAATTCTATTATCTATTGATATTGATCACGTGTCTATCTGACATATATTGTTATTGATTTATTACTGAGCCCCTAAGTTTAAGGGGTGTGAATATTTTTACCTTCATTAACAGTTTTAAAAATATTTAACAGTTTTTCAGCCATGACTTGCATACATCCCCAGCACGGATCTCAGCTCTATGAGAACAGCATGAGCAGCTTGGAGTCTCAGGGCGCAGACATCACCTCTTGGCTGGACATGAGCAGCCCTCAGCACCTTTCCGCCTCTTCCCTGCCGAGTGCCGCTCAGGTGCTGCGTGCCCCGGCTGAGGACTACGAAGCCTACTCCTGCCAGTTCACTACAGCCCCAGCAGTCACGTCTCCCTCGCAGCAGGAGGGACAGTACAACATGGAGGATCTACAAATCTACGGCTGCTACCCAGGGCCGCTTATGCTGAACTATCCGGGGGAGGCCATGTCTCCCAGTGGATCGGATTATTACGGCAGCCCAGCCGCAGCTTCGTCCCCTTCGACGCCCGGATTTCAGAGCCAGCAGGCGTCCAACTGGGATTCAGTTTTTGGGACATACTCGGCCAGTCCTGAATGTTGGATGGCCAAGGACATCTCAGGACCAAACCAAACTTTATTTCCATTCGGCTCCGGGCCCGTGGAGGACGTGCCTCATTTTGGGACGTCGCTTTTGCAAGAGCAGGAACTTTTTAATTTGGCTCACCCTCTTCAAACCGGACAGACCTTCCCGACTGCGGTGAGGGAGCCGGGGTTCGGCCTTCATGGCAACGAACAGCTGGACGCCAGTTTATCGCCCAAACTGAAACGTGGAAATGAGGGCGACTGCGCTGTGTGTGGAGACCATGCTTCCTGTCAGCACTATGGCGTTCGCACCTGTGAGGGATGTAAAGGCTTTTTCAAGGTAAACAGCTGATAAATGTTTTTATAAAGAAAAAACATTTCTGTGCTGCTGTGAAGTTGGTGAAGTTCACACTATTACAATAGTTCTGGGTTTTTCATTATAGTTTATTGTATTTTGTTGTGACCTTTTGTGTGTTTAACTCAGTTTTTGGAGTGAGTTTGCAAGCTTTATGCTACTTTGAGTTTTTATTAATTATAGTAGTAGTTCCAGGTTTTTCATACTTTGGTTAATTTTTAGCTGCAGGATTCAAAATTCTAAATTATGTGATTATGTTTGCATCAATTGGGTAATGATTATTCAACAGAAGACACAATTTTCAAGCTAAATTTATTCAACTGTTGTTGAACAGCCAACAGACGTTTTAGTCGCCATTTTGGACTGGCATAAATTCTGCCCAGTGGATTATGGAGTACCATAATTTGCCAACAGCCAAATTAAACTGCTTGTGTGGGGAATAAAAAACTATTTCACAACTGCTCAAAATGCTAACAAATAGATTAATAAACACAAAAATGAAGGATATCAAATTTATGTCTTCAGTATGTTTTAGTCGGTTTTGTAGTTCATTTAGTTGTAGTTTGTCCTCATTAATTACCATTTTTATTTATTTCAGTTTTTGTTATTTTGTTGGTTTCAGTTAACTGTAATAACCCTTCTGTGTCTTGTTTTACAGAGAACAGTGCAGAAAAACTCCAGATACGTTTGCAATGCCAACAAAGACTGTCCTGTGGACAAGAGGAGGCGCAATCGGTGCCAGTTCTGCCGCTTCCAGAAGTGCCTCGCTGTGGGGATGGTGAAGGAAGGTGAGTCAACCCGGACCTGACTGCAGATAAATTATTTACTATTTCTCTGAAGAGGAAACTGCTGCCAGATGTTGCATATAAAGATGTCCTCTTTGTACTACCGTGAAAGCGTCTGAGTTCTCCTAACTCTTACCAAGAGTTTCTTCCTGTTCTTTAAAAACATCGTTGCTCACTCTGGAGGCTCAAGTTAATTATCCTAATAATCACCAAGTTGAACCTGCAACTTCACTGACAAAACTAACTTACAAATACAAATAATACCTTAATATTGATAAGAAAGTACTAGTTCCACTGGTACTTAATTTCTTATTATAAGTGAAATATTCCTGATTCCTGACTTAAAACAAGCTCTTATTCCTTGCTAAAAACTACTGCCATATTTACACTAGAAATTAGACCAAAAGACTTGGTAAGATTTTGTGCTTTTCCAGTGTTAATAGTATTTTACTTCCCAATCTAAGTAAAATTGGGTGGCTCCTTATTATATCCAAATTAGTTGGTTATAAGGGGAACCCCTGTTGCAGTCTGATTTCATTCTGACTCATTCTCTGTTGAAATAAATCACTCTGCTGCATTAAAGCAAAAACTTTATGTAATAAAGAGATTTGTTTAGTGCATTTGCAACATGCTTTCAAATATTTAAAGATATTTTGCTTATTTTAATTCCTCAAATTAGATTTCAGGGACATTTTGCCACTTTTTAAAATACTGTCACTACATGTCACATAAAAAAGCCTTGCAAAATCTTAAGAAGTGTTCTTCAACCTTTAGGTAAAAGCATGTTAACTTTTACTGCGTCCTCAAGTGCCATAATTACAAGCAGTTATCCTAAAGAATAACAAAAACTTTATTTTGCATGCTGTCAGCTTTGTAACTGTAGAAACAAATTGAACTTGAATGTTTTTTCTTCCTTACAGTTGTGAGAACAGACAGCCTGAAAGGCCGCAGAGGTCGTCTACCTTCAAAGCCTAAAGTGGTTCAGGACACGCCTGCCCCAGTATCCCCAGTAAACATGATTGCTTCCCTAGTTCGAGCCCAAACGGAGTCAAACCCCAGCATCGGCGCTCTAGATTACTCTAAGGTGAATAAATACAGTCTTTCCACACTTTTGAGTTGTAGTTTGACTAAAGCCTGTGACCTAACATCTGTTTTTTTTGTATTTTTCTTTTAGTATGTTGAGCAGAAATTCAGCACGGACCAGAAGGAAGATGTGAATAATGTCAAGCACTTTTACGACCTCCTCACAGCGTCTTTCGAGGCCATCAGGAAATGGGTGAAGGACATCCCTGGTTTCTCCAATTTCTGTCTTGAGGATCAGGAACTTCTGCTGGAATGTGCTTTCATTGAACTCTTCATTCTGCGTCTTGCTTATCGGTAACTACAACTTCCAATCATTTGTGTTTGGAACATTTACACATTAAATTTACTTTAAGACATTAAAAGAAAGACTTCACGCTAAACTTTGGTGTTTTTTATTTTTTTGAAGGTCAAACCCTGAAACGGGTGAACTCATCTTCTGCGACGGCACCGTACTTCACAAAACACAGTGTGTTCGAAGCTTCGGGGAATGGATCGACTCCATCCTGGAGTTTTCTCAAAGTCTTCACTGCATGAAGTTAGATGAGGAATCCTTCGCCTGCCTCACAGCCTTGGTCATAATCACTGGTAAGATTAACATCCAGATCTCCATTTCAGTTTAAATACCACTGAGCCTTGACAGCCGAGGCAAGAATACACACAGCAAATCTCCTTTAGGTTTTATTGTATTCATGCAACATAAGACTGGAAGAACAGGTGTGTAGGGAAGAGTAACACAAGCTCCTTTATGACAAAATGTCATATGTCACAGCCTATCAGAGTGAAGGTTACATGTAGACTCAATGAGCTGTAGCTACAACACAGTGTCTTGCAACAGTTCACACACTCACTGAACTTTTTGTGCACTTTATCAGGTTACAGTCACTAATTTTTGCCTTCACACTGCATTGCCAAAGGATTTTATGTTGTTGTGAAGCGGAAGAAACATTATGCAATATTTTCTACATTTTTACATCCATCAAATCATCATTTACCAATCTCACCTTGTAAATACAGTTTTGGAGTTTGTTGGAGGACATAAGAGGACAAATATTTTCACGTATACCAAGAAACACAGCAGACAAGTAAGGGAGGAAGGTGTGGAGATGTTTAAAGTAGGGTTTGGTTATAACTCTGAAACATTGTAGAGTATGGCACAACTGCAAACCTTCCAGTTCAAAGTTTCTAGTTTGGTAGAAACTAACATTTTGGTGAAGAACTGCATTAATCAAAGAAGCAGCCAAAAGGCCAACTGTGGTTTGTGAAAATAAGCCATAGCAAGTCTTGTTTAGAGTGTCACATTAAACATGTGGAAGAAGTTGTTCTGGTTTTACAAGTTAACTGCATACTGTGTGGGGTGGAACATTTGCGTAGCACTTCATTATGACCACGTCAGTCCATCCCACGGTGAAATGTGGTGGTGGTTTTCTTCAGCATTGACAATCAAATCTAGACATTATGAATAGATGGAGATTAATATATGACAACTCTGGAAAAAAAACTGCTAGAGGCTGCAAAAGACTTAAAAGGTGATGGTTTACCTTTAAACAGGATAATAGCCCTAAAGATACAGCCAGAGCTACAGTGACATTCATGCCATCAGAGCTTGGTTCGTTTGGGGAATGCACAACCAAATTCCAATGAGGACCAAAAAGTGAATTCTAGTCCACTCTGACAAGGTTCTGCCAAGCAGACCGGAAACTGCTCCAAACGCAGGAAACAAACTGTAGGACAACCTAAACACACAAGTCTGATAACTAGTGGGAGAAATGGCTTGAGGTCTTTTTCCAAAGACAAGAGAAATCCAACAACCGCTAAAATCTGGTGCTACTCCCCTTTTGTTTACATTTTTGTAAAGAAGAAAGCTGTGTTCAGTGTTTTCTTCAGAGGTTTTTGCGTTGTTTCCTTCATTCGTTCTTGGTACTGTGCTACCAAAAGTGAGGGAGTGATTAGTTTTTTCAGTGTGGTTCCTTTGACAATGCAGTGTGAAGGCAAATACACCAGGTGAAAAGGTAACAAATGTTTCCCTTTTTGCCCCAATCGAACCAAGTCTACCGGACTATTGGGATTTAGGAAATCACCCTAAATCCAAGACCCAGTGAATTATGGATTTAGGTTCTCTAAATCTGATTGAGAACCTGAAGTAAGACATTAAAACTGACACATAGACACTCTTCGTCCAATCTGACTGAGCCTGATTCTCAGTGTGTAAAGCTTGTAGAAACATTCTTAACAGGTTGTAGTTGCAGCAAAATGTGGTTCTCTACAGTACTGAAACAGAACACAAACACAAGCACCTAAACTCCTATTTAAATATCCTGAAGTTAGTGGCTGTAGCATGACAAAATGTGAAAAAGTTCAAGGGTTTTAGAGACTCTCAAAAGTCACTAGAAATTGTGCTGTTATGTTGAGTTTGTAAAAGTGTGAAGGACGAATCTTAGCATGTTTATCTGTTTCTAATTGCAGATCGTTATGGTCTGAAGGAGCCCAAACGTGTGGAGGATTTTCAGAACCAGCTCATCAGCTGCCTTAAAAACTACATGTCTGGCTGTGGCTCCGAGTCCTTGCCGCCCAATTACTTGTCCCGACTTCTTGGGAAGCTGCCTGACCTCCGGACTTTGAGCACCCAAGGCCGTCAGCGTATATTCTACCTGAAACTGTCAGATCTTGTTCCCCAACCTCCGATTGTGGAAAAGATCTTTATGGACACGCTATTGTTTTAAAATGTTTTGGGGAAAAAAGACGTCTTCAGCTTGTTCACACTCTTCAGGTGAAATGGCAAGAAGCGAAGAGGTGTTACAGTTTGGTGCTACTTCTTAGTACTTGTACACGTAGGATCTGGATCCAGTACAATATGGGTATCATGGTTTTAGAAAGCTGTAGATTGAAGGTGGAATTACAAAGGTCCATTCAGACCAAACGGTGACTGTTTGCATCCATGAATTGAGTCTCTTCTGAATGAGACAACAATGGCAAACATGCCCAGTCATCTATAATGTGAGCACAAACATTCGCTATGCAGCAGAAAGTCTGAAGCTTGGAAATAGTTACTAAACATCTGTTTAAACATTCAAATTATTTTACAAAACTAACTTGTGATCCAGACAGACTTAATAATTCTCAAGATTTGAAAAAGAAGTCTCTTAAAGCTCCATTACACTTTATATTTAATGCCACCATGTTTTGGTGATATTTTTTGTAGCTTAAATTTACAAACCTATTCAGTGGTATCATTCATGCATCATGAATCAGCATTGAGCAGCTAATTTACTGTGTATTTTTTTTTAAATACAGTCTTACATACTGGTTTTCTTTGTGTTTTTGAATCTGTAATAAACATGCAGCTGTTTTGACATATAAATAATGTCCCAGTGTACAGAGAGATTTTGTTGTGGGTTTGTTTTTTACTTGTAACTGTGAAACTTCATTGCTAAAATTGAAATAAATGCAAAATATCATATCTTACATTAAATTGTCATCTTCACTACATATAATGAGGTTTGAAGATGTGAGTTTTTGCAGCTGACAAAGCAGATCGTGGAATTGTGCTCACAGCTTGTAAACCTGGTCAAGTACAGACTCCTTTTAGCTCCCAGAGGACGACCTCAATGCACCCCCACCCAGTTATGTACTGGTCTCCTTTTAGAAAGCAAAGGACCTCAATGTCTTGTCTCAAATAACCCAGACTGCTCCATCATTACGTTACGCAATTATTTTATAAGAAAACGTGTGGCACCACAAAAATGCACACCTCTCAGTGGTGGTAGTAGGAAGGTAAACGGAAACGGTGACTCTTTAAAACAGTCAAACGGGAAGAATTAGATCAGCAGTGATTAGCAGTAATGAGCCAAGCTAGTCAGATTGGAGCAAAGAAGGAAAATAAAACAGAGGGCATGGAGTACAGCTTAAAGAGGGGGAGAGGCATTATGCTGGTTTTTGTTGTTTTCATCATTGAAAACATACCTGGGTGTTGTTTTTTTCATGCCTAACTGAGGAATCCTTCACGCAACTACCTCACACATTATTGGTAACTCTATTAGAAGGGGTGTAATTTACCAGCTATTTACCAGAAGTGTTAGTCAGTAAATAATGACACTTTTAATGCAAAGTGGACTTTTAATGAAGATTTTAATGGAACTTTGCTTTAAAAGTGTCATTATTTGCCAAATGACGCTTCATAACAGTCATAAACATTCATGAAGACTCAATGTTCATAACAATTGTAATGTTTATGACAGTGTCATGTCAATCTTATACACCTCACTTTAAATAAAGTGCGGGATCGTGTGGTGTTGAAAAAATTATCGTTTTGCGAAACACACAAATTTTGAAAAACCACTACATCCTACCCAAAAAAACTAACCAGTTTTTTAAATATTTGGTGTATTTCCATTAAGTATATTTATTTTTGTGATTTATTTGCTCAATTTTATGATCAGTGGAAATACAGTTTCAGTTCAGCTGTTATGTTGTAAGCTTCGCTTCATACAGAAGGTCTGGATCCTCGGCTACTGAAAAATGATTGCTTCCTGGAGACATGAATCCTGTTAAGGTTTAAATTTGACCAAATTGCGAACTTTTGGCCGTGACGTATGTAATGTGACAATTCAACTCTATAAAGATGACCGGAAAGTACATCCCCGACTACTGAGCCAAACAAGATGGCTATTAATGTTAATTCAATATTTGGAAGCATGACCACCACAGTCTGCATGGCAGAAAATCATTGTACACATTGTACTCTTTCTTCTGTTTACTGATTGATCCAGTTGAAATTCTACTAAAGAAATTCACTTCAATGGGAGGAAGCCTGAAACCAGACTGGATACCCATTCTGATCTACAGTGACAACAGCTGCATTTCCAATTACCTTAAAATTTCGCAAAGTTAACTTTGCTTAATGGAAACACGACAATTTTGAAAAAGGAAAGATACATTTTTGCACTACTGTGAGGTGGGTTTTCAGCTCTAAATTAGTGTATGTCAATGGAAACACTTTTTGCATCACACAAGTGATGTGATGGACAACTGGATGTTACAACTAACGATAAAGACAACAGGAAGTGGTAGGCGGATGACGTTTTGAATGATTTATTGCAAGAACAAACTTATTCACGTGACTTGTAACTGTATTTCTTATTGAATGGAAAATACCACAATTGCAATTTTTTATTTATTTATTTACATTAGCGGAATGTCAACAAAGTCTCACACACATTTGTAATGGAAACGCAGCTAATGTATCATAAACCGATGTTCTGTAATGCACTAATCTCGAGGTTTTTCCAGGCTAAAGTCTCCCAAATCCAGTCTGGTGCAGTAATGTAATATAAAACTTGGATGCTTTCATAACCTTGCAACCATGTAGAGCTTATGCAACAAGAGAAACTGGATAGTAAGCATCACCGTGATAACACAGCCTCCCCGTGTGATGGTACACTGATAAAGATAGCGCGGACAGAGAGCAGCTCCCTCGTGATCGAGCCAGCAGCACCATGCCTCTGCTGTAACTCTGTAAAGAGAGAGCAACGTGAACGTGCCTCTTTAGGAACCCAGACAATAATAGAAGATCACAAGCTTTGGGCAGACTCACAAGGCAGGACGTGCCCAAGAACATTTCTGTTCCTCGCACATTGCGCTGGACTCGCAGATGAAAAGAGCTGAGCGAGTGTCAATTCACACAGTGAGATTGTTGGAGAGATATGCATTTCAAAAACATGCCTGAAAGGCTCTTATAAAGGCCAAGTGGCAGGTTTCACAGCCAAGTCGATCCAGCAGTGTGATTGGAACAGGGTGGACCGCGTCATTTGATTCAGAGGTGAGGCCGGTGGCTCAGTCAAATCACCATGTCAAAATGACCCCAATTCCTTAACAGTACAACATGAATGTGTTAGCACACACTCTGACCTGATTCAAATATGTGCCAGCGATTGTTGTGCATTGCACAGTGGTGCAGTTAGCAGTGCTGTTGCCTTGCAAAAAGAAGGTTTTGGGTTCGGATCACTCTCTGCATGTTCTCTCTAGGTACTCCAGCTTTGCTCCACAGTCCAAAAACATGACTTAAGAGCTAACCAAAATGTTGTTTACAGATGAAACACTGAGTTCCTTTAAATCAAGGCTAAAAAACCCACTTGTTTAAAGTTGCTTTCAACACATAATCACTGGAACATTGATCAACATATATGTTTATTGATGGTTTTGATAGTGACCCTATTTTATTTTGTATTGAGTTCTCAAATTGGTGACTGTATGATGTTTTTACTTTACTATTGAGTTATAATGTAAAGCATTTAAAGGAGCAGTATTATGTATTTCCAGACACAATGCCATTTTATAACACAAATAACTGTTACCTTCAGTTGTTATATAAATGCTGCTACATATGTTAAACATAACTTGAGAGAAATTCAAAGCCTTGAAATTGGCCTCTGTCTCCTTAAGAAGCTCCTGCTCTTTCCGACATTCCCCCTTCAGCACATTATCATATTGCTACTCCATTATGCAGTTTACAACTGCTCAAGGAGCATTGTTGATGTAATAAGCGACATCATAACACAATAAAGTAAAAAAAAGTTGACTTTACGTCATACGCCTCCCTTTAACTTACTCTTATGACTGCAAGTGTTAAATTGGGATTTCTGGGTTACACCTGTCTTTTAGCAGGTTGTTAACCTGAGGCAGAATATAAAAGGCTTTTAGATTTCAGATTTCCTCACTTTCTAAAAAAAACCCAGGACGCCCGGGACAGGACGTGAAATACGGACGTTTGGTCACCCTAACTTAAATATGACTGGGAGGAGCTGGCTGGCAGCCCACACACTTGTCAACCTGAGGTCATTCATAGTCAGCTGTCCTCACTGAGGGAAGCTTTACAGATACAGGTTTATTCACTACAGGCGCCATCTAGTGGCCAGTGTTTTGGCTCCCAAATTTGGATTTTCTGTAAAGTGAAATATTTTAATAATCCTGCAATATTTTTAAATTCTGTAGATCAGCTTCCATATTCATGTTTTTTTTAACCAATTTAAAATTCAAATAAAATGTAACTGAAGACATTAACACAGCAGTTCAGTTTGTGTGACAAACTTTTTTTTTTTTTACCAATTTAAACCAATATTTTTTCTCATGAAAAGCTACACCACGTACTCATTATATATTGGGAAAGGTCATGCTTTTAAACTTATTGAAAAAAACAAAGAAAATTTCAGTTTTCAAACTACAGAAGTCTCAGTCTCTCTGGGATTTCTAAAGTTTGTTGTTTCAGGGTGATTTAATAGTTTTAAATTTACTTTTCCCCTTGATGTTACAACAGTAAAAACCTTCTCCAACACTAACCTGAAGCAAGGCTAGAATTTATATTAAAAATGAAAATAACTGGTTTCTGCCTATAGTTAATTTTCAGTTTAAGCAACTGAAGCAGACTCAAGTGTCAGATCATGCTTACTGTGGTCATTTACATGCAAAACCATTTAACACTAAGAAAGTGATCAAACTTCACTTTGGAAGTAATAGAAAGTCAACAATTGAGTGCATCACCTTTCATTTAATGGCAAAAAGTGTTTCCTCCAGAAAAGGTTGCGTTAATGAATAGCAATAAGATTATGTTAAACTTTTAAATAGACATGACATGTATGCTTGCGTCAATAAAGACACTTTAGCACCAACTTCAAATGCTCAGAAATTTATTCAACTATCAGTGGGGGAAAAAAGGACTTAACTACTGAGCCTATACTGCAATCCTAAAATAAACCTCAGAGTCGACATCTCAAACTAGTCCCATCTTTACCCATGATGGGGAGTAAACTGCTGCTTAAATGACCATTTACAAGTAACAATCCTTAACTACTGTGTTCCAGACAAGATTATGGGAACTTCTACAAAAAGTTTGCATGCAGTGCAACTTTTTTAGTGCTTACAAAAAAGTAAAAAAAAAAAGTGCTTTAAAGTCATTTTTAAAGCACATTTAAAGATATCTAAACCACACAATTCAACAAAGGAAACTTTTACTCCAAAAAACTAACAGCAATGTCACAACATTAAAAACAATAAGACTAAGGAAAAAAATGATTGCTCAACTACAGGTTATATTTATTGTAAAACATCCTCTGCGTTAAATGAGATCCATGCAACTAAAAGCCATGAGAGGTTTCAGATAGTTTATCCCCATTCAAACTTATGAAAACATGCAAAGAACACTCCATGCATAGCAACCGCTTTGGAAGAGCTTAGAGCTCGTAATTGGGCCATGGCAGCGTACTGGGAGCTCTGAAGTTTGGACTAAGGTTGTTACTGGGTCTGGCGGCCAGTCTGCAGAAAGAATTAAAAAAATAAAAGACAAATCAATATGAAGGAATATATGCACAGAAAATGCTGTCAAGACCACCACTTACATTTGGTTCAACTTGGAGCTTACACCCCACACAAATGGAGTTTGAACATTATCTGCCTCTGCAAAACAAGACAATTTGCTACCATTATATGAGTAATAATTTATCCAGAGAATTATAAAATACATTACAATATGAGAGAAGCTTCATCTAAATCAACCCTTTCTCAAACTGTGGTCTCCAGACCACAGACGCCCCCTAGTGGTATGCAAGGTACTTTGAGCTCAAAATGTATTGCATACAATTAGCTTACCAAAGTTTTGCATTTAAAAAGAAAAAAAAAATTTACTCGAGAGAAAAGCTGAAGATGCCAGTGGAAAGAAAATTGCAGGATTCCTTAAATGATCAGAGGAAGCCAAGTTATAACTACTGAGTGTATCAATATCATCCACGAGCAATTAGATTCTTTGGAACGGCTTTATAATGTGGATGAGTCTTTTAGCGAGAACGGTTTAGTTATTTGCAACTTTGCTTGCTCATAAGGCTCTGCTCACATGTCAGCTATTTTTATTTATATAAAAATTATTTTACTGGCAAATACACAATACATACAATTGGTAGAAATAGGCGAGTACTTTTTATATTCAATAGTGCAGAAGAGGATTTCTGTTTTTGCCAAAGCAACTCAAGTTTATTTATCATGCTTCTAAGTTACAAATGGCCTTAAAATTTTACTAATACACAATACGTAAACAACTTTTTTGATTTCCAAGTGTTTGACATCATTGGAAAGCTTAGAATGTACCCGTTCAAAATCTGTGAATAACTCAAAATAGCCTGAGCAATAGCTCATGGTTTTGTTGTGGCCAATCACATTTAAAACAGAAGCCATCCATCCATTATGATGTACATTTAACCATAAGTTGGGCCATGAGAGGTACTGGTGCCCATCTCCAGCAGTCAACAGGCGAGGTACACCCTGGAAAGACTCCCAGTCCATCGCAGGGTAACAGAGACAAACAATCATGCACACCCAAGAGAAATAAATTAATCCAACAATCATGTTTTTGGACTGTGGGAGGAAGCCGGAGTACCCGGAGAGAACATGCAAACTCCTTGCAGAAAGACTGTCTTGCTTCAAGGTAACATTGTTACCAACTGCACCACTGGGCAGCCCCACCTGTCTCATTAGGATGGATAAAGACAACACTAAGTGAGAAGTGTAATATTTTAATTCTAGGTTTTATATTAAGATGTCATTTCAAGTTAGGCGGTTTGTGAGTTATTAAATGGAGTAAGTAGTCCTTAGTATGAAAAAGTGTGATAAACACTGATCTGAATACATTTCCTCAAGACACACTTAGTGTGATCTCTTCTAAACCTTTATAATATTTTAACCATACCCTTATCCCAGTCCTCAGTCATGTTTGGGTTGACCCAAGTGTTGACTGGAACATCCCAGCCAGCATGTCCATTTCTGCTTCCAACTGTTAAACAAAAGACACAAGTACATTTCACCATTTAAAAGAAAACAAACGTAACAGCTGTTAGGTGCATAGAAAATAAAATCATCTTACCATCTTCAGTGTCCACAGATATTCTGTCCTCACAGGTCTCTGTGTGGTGAGCAAGCTCATGCTTGGGAACCAGGTGGCGAGCATTAAATGGGCAGGTTTTCAGTTCACTGGCCAGTTTTGGGTGATTCTTTGGCGAGAGATTTCTTTAATTTACCAATCAATTGCAGCAGGACAGTCATTTAATTTACTCACTTCTATAATCCAAGAAGGAATTTCTTTAAGACACCGAAAGTGGGGAGGATCTTTGAGTTTGCTGAATTATTAATACAAGCAGGTGATCACATGTTCACTGCAAGTAACCTGTACAATTATTATGCTGGTTCACCTTTTTTTCAGTACTCCAACCCTCAGGAAAATCACCAGTACTTCCATTATCTTTACATCTTAAACAAGTGTGGATTAAAGCCAGCTGCTAGTAATAGTTTAAACAACTGCAGCCATATTCTGCTGCAGGCTAAAACCTACATGCTCAACTCCATCATTAACTGATCTGGATGCGATCAGTTAATGGGAAAGTTAGGTTAGTTAGGTTTTTAATCAAATTCAAAAGTACTTTATTGATCCCAAAAGGGGAAGTTAAATTATTAACACCATGTAATCCAACAGTGTGATATTTGGATGTTATATACCTTGATGCTACGAAGGAATGACAGAAGAAAATCAGCTCCAACACTACAAAAAGCGATGTTTTGCACTTTTCCTGCAACTGTATTCACAGAGTGCCCAATAATACAATCTAAGACATGACAAACTAATCAAATTAAAATTTTCTAAAAAAATTTAAAAAAAAAAAAGAAAAAAAGGAAGGTCATAAATGGTATTAAGGAGCAACTTTTATGAAATAATCCTCAAGGGTGCCAATATACCAAGGAGGAACAAATGTAATCTGGTATAGTGGGTTTAAAGTCACTGAATTCAATTCAAATCTATTCATCTGGTAAATCTAAAATATACTAATATTTTATCTCCGGTAGAAAACCATTTTAAACCCACCAAACACTACTAAAGCGTTTCCATGAGTGCAGATTTTTCCCAGCCCTTTACCAACTCACCTTCCTGCATTTAATCAAATGATATGGGAAGCGGCAGGAGCGGATTTGGTGGTTTTTGTCAAAAGGACACTGTAGAAGTTTGTCTGGATCACAGTTTCCCCTGCTATCTAAAGTGGAGTGAAAGGAAAATGGATTCAGATGGAAAACTGGCAGATTTTGCAGGTTACAAATAGTTACAAATCTTAAGCTTTACCATAATCTTCAACCTCTTTTACCCTCCCTTCAGAGGCCACCGTGCATGGACTAGTACTGGTTCCGAACTTTATGGAGGCCATGTGGAAGACAATTTTACTTTGGGCGGGCCAACCTGGGAGGAAATAAAATGATATTAGCATGAAATGTAAAGAGCCAACGTGGATTTCAACTAAAAACAGACAATTTCCCCAAACATTTCGTTTTACTCGGCCAACTGCAATGCAATTTTCACAGACATTAGGCGTATACCAAAAGTTTCACTTATTTTCTTTCACTCTAGCTCAACCAGTCACAAATTCATTTCTAATACGTACAGATTTAGCAACACTCATAACAAAACAAAAAAATAGAAAGAAAAAGAAAAAGCTGGCTCGTACCCAAATTTGCTAACATTAAGCTAGCTTCAACAGTAACGGCCGTAGCTTATTCTTTTTTTTTTTTTTTCAAATAAACGAAGTTAAATCACATTTATCTCGTTTATATCAAATTATATTAAGCCAAATAAGTGAAAAGTTGTAACTTAACCACACAAACGGAACCCTTCAAACCGCAGAGGACGCTAGTCTTCGCCTTTAAACGAAGATTAACTGCCAAAGTGACCTCCTCCGGCTTTATAGTGTTTGTTGCTCACGTGACTACCAGCCTGGCACGCGCAACAAACGTGAATTTAAGTTAAAATTCACTCATTAAATCCAATTTATTTATTTATTTAATATATACAAACGCCGGTACAACTTTAAACAACCAATTATGTTTAAAGACCGGTTAGTTTGCAATATTTCAAAAAATGCTGCGTTCCATTTAGTTCGGAAATCGGAACTTTAGACCGTTTGAGCGTCAACGGTCCGTTAAAACGTTTCAGCGTCACAGAGACGTTAAAACGGACTAACATTTGGGAAATTTAAGTGTTGTAACTCATCATCTAATCTTCAAAGATTCGTTGTAGACGGTGATGCTGTGGGCAGAAAGAATCCTTGGTTGCAGTTATTCTTCCAACGAATCTGGAGAGTCCTCTGGCTGAAGACTGTTGCTCTCTATGACAATCTTAAGACTGTCATGACATGCTAACAGCTCATTTTCTATGCAGCAGAGACGATATTTCAACAATAAATAAAAAATTAAGGTATTGTAGCTTCAGTCATATTTAAATAGGATCCCAGTTTTCATCTGCTAAATCAGGAGTCTGAAAACTGAAGCTGCAAGTGTCTATCTGGCTCACGACATATAATAAATGATGAAATATTACCATGTAATTTCTGATTTATTCTTTAGAATGAATCAGAAATTCATTCAGAATGAATGAATGAATGAAATTCAACCTTATAACCATTCAGGGTTGAGTGGTTATATAGACCATTCAACCCTGAATGGTCTACAACCATTCAACCCTGGTCTATAACCGCCACTGTCCCAGTAAACATTCTAAAAAATATATTTATTATTTTTATTTTAAGTAGTCATACATATGATCTAACTAAACATATAGGGTTAATGAAGCCCCAAAATCCACCTAACATTCAGCGAAAACGTAAAATAATGTGCGTTTCGTTTTCTGTGTATTACGGTAAATGATCAACTCTCAGCTTTCCCGTATATTAGCGTCGTCACGGTAACTGCTCTGTCAAACATGGCGCTTTCCTGCTCGAGTCTGTGCAGCCGGTTGTCTTTGACCCGACTAAGTGGTCTGAGCACAAACAGGATAACACATGGCTTTTATCTTCAAGACGTATCCTGCCAGTCCAGGTCTGTCTTTCCAGGGAGAATATTTGCCTTTTTCACCTTGTTTTATCATGGTTTGCTAAGTTAGCTACACCTGCTAAATAATCAAACGTTAAGTACATTTAAATGTCAATGCAGACAGTTGATAACCTGCTGATTATTTAAAAATGTTTATCACTTGTACATGTACCGGGGCATTATGTAGTGTTCTTGTACTTCTAACTCTTTGTGATAGGACTTTTATGTATTTTATGTAACGTTATGTGTTTTTACGCCACAGGTTACCTTTGTGCAGGCATTTTACTTCTTCTAAAGTCAGACGAGGTATTGGACGATATGTTTCCTCCAGAATCCAGTGGGCAAATGCCAAATATGAAGACTTTCTTAAAAGACGATTTCCTCGATTTTTCCTGCTTTATCACACCTTTAAGGAAGGTAAGAGCAAAATGTACTCCTTTGCATCACTACTGATGGGTTTAATCTGTTTACTGTCAGTGTTTGTTCTGAAGGTTATCAACTTTGTCTGCTTTTAATAGAAACGATTATAGCTACTGTGGCACATCCAGTTTTCTGAATAAATATAGGTATAAACTGTAGCCCCTAAATAAAATCCAGAGCAACCAATTCCCTTTATAAAGGTTTGTTACGTATACAGCTCTGGAAAAAGTTAAGAGACCACTTAAAATGATAAATTTCTCTGATTTTACTCTTTATAGGTATATGTTTGAGTAAAATTAACATTGGTCTTTTACTCTATGAACTACTGACGCAAAAATGTAGTATTTATTAGCAGGAAATGAGAAATGGTCAAAATAACAAAACAGATTCAGTGCTTTCAGACCTCAAATAATGCTAGGAAAACAATTTGGTGGAATAACCATGAAATGGGGTTCAGTGCAGTGGGCCCTTTTATTTTTGCATATAAAATCTCTTTCAAAGTCCATCATGTAGGGGAAACTGTTCAGAAGAGACCAGAGTTTTACCAGAGCTTTACTTTTCTGCATGTTGGCCTACATGCAGAAAACTGATGCAGCATATTACCCTGAACACACCATCCCCATTGTAAACCATTCTGACAGCGTTATTATGTGGGTTTGCTTTTCTCTCTGGTGCTGGGACAGAGTCTGCACAGAGTTAATAGGAAGATGGGCGATACTAACTGAAAACCTTTCCAGGAAGGAAACATATTAGTTTGCAAATGACTTGAAGCTAATGTGGAAACTAATCTTCCAGGATGACGATGACCCTAAACGTACAGCTAGAGCTTCAGCGGAATGGTTTAGATGAGTTGTTCTGAATCCTCAGGGCCCCTAAGTGTTTCACTGCTGCCACACACCTACCAACTACGGAGAAGCAGGATTCAGCTTCTAGGCACCACAAATCTGGAACAAACTTCCAGAAAACGGCAAAGCAGCTGAAACACTGACTTCCTTTAAATCAAGGCTAAAACACCCACTTGTTCAGAGTTGCTTTAGAACCGTAATCACCAGAGCATTGACAAACATATTTGCTGATGGCACTCAGCAAAATGTAATTTTTTACATTTTGCTGAGTTTTACAAATAAACTTGACTTGAAGGTATTGCTGTGAAAGGAAATCAGTCATTTGAATCAGTTATGTTGGAGCAAAGATGCATCTAAAACAGAAGGAAGAGTGAACCAGGATTGAGAACCACTGGGGTAGATCAAAGCAATTTACTGTATGTGTTAAAATGGCTCAGTTAAAGTCCAGACCTAAATCCAATGGAGAATTTCTGAAAGATTTCTCAATTTTTATGTGAGGCGTTTGTAACGTTGTATTACGCTACTAGCTGATGCCCTCCAGCACCCTGAACAAGACTGAGATGGGTTTGTTCCTCACCACAGCTGTCTTTCCTGACTCTGCTTTTAAAAAAAATAGTGATCTAGAAATAGTGTTTGGCTATTTGTGTTATCTAGTTACACTGGAAATCTGACTCCTAAACAAGAGTAAAGCCAAAATCTGTGCATATAATGAAGGAAAACTGGCTTATAGACTAACTTCAGTGTGTAACATTATAAATAATACACAATGATGTTTTCCTCTTGGTCTCCTTGGATTCCTCTGTCTTTATGAACGTTTCCTTGAATCTTGTTCAAGGATTCAGGATGCTGTTCCAGGATGCCAGAGACGTGAAGAGGATAAAAACCAAAATGCTGGTGAAGGGAGTAAAGTTCCACGATTTACACTACAGGGAGATGGAAAAACTCAGACAGGTCAGTGTCGTGAAGAAGTGATATTTTCTCAGGTATGTATTTAGATGTAGGGTTTCTTTCCTCACAACAATATAAACAATGTTAGTGTGAAGCCTGGATGAGGAGCTTGGAAGGGGGTCGAAATGTTAAATTACATTAAGAGAAAAAAAACTCAATTTCTTTTTTTAAAGTAAAAAAAATGCAGCAACAGTATTGATAGCTGTATGGAGACCAACAATGACTCTTTTTGCTACAGGACTTTGTAACCTTATAACTAGTTTGTTTTACCTTACAATATTTTAAAAAAAAAAGTATTGCAAACAGGTACATTTTCTGAGTAACAATGTCTCCCCCTGGTGGCTCCTTGGATCATGTTAAATGTGAAATAATCTTTACTTTTCCATAAATATTAAGAAATGTTTGACTTAAAACAAGCTGAAAAGTTACTTGAAAGTTTGTTTTGTGTGCTAAGATATTTGCACTAGAAACTAGACCAAAAATACTTTGCAGAGCTTGAGTTTTTCTCATTTTATTGATTTCTTTGTGAAGTTGTTGCATAGTAATGTAATCTATGCTTCTCAGTTTCGCAGAGACCTAATTAAGGCCATCCCACTTGTGATTATTACCATTCCTCCTTTTGCAAACTACCTGATTTTCTTCCTAATGTGAGTTTCATGTTTGCATGGTTTTTATTTTATTTTATATTCAGCACAACATTTTAAAAAGATTAATGTTTGTGCCTGATTATACCGCTGTAGTCGCTAACACCAATGTCTCCGTGTGGCTTTCAGGTACTTTTTCCCTCGTCAGCTGCTGATTCCTCACTTCTGGACTCCCCGGCAGCAGCTGGAGTTTTGGAAAGTGTATCATTCCCACAGGACTGAGCACCACCAACCGGTTCTCAAAGAGCTGGAGGATGTGAGCCATCAGGTCAAAATCGGTCACCTGCAAGGTCTTCTGAATAACCTCTGCACTAAGGTAAGGAAATATATCAGAAATTAATATTTCTAACATCAACATGTGAAAACCTCAGGCCTTTCAACTTGACTTAACATCGAGAAACTTTAGGGTTAATTTATTATTATTATTATTATTATTATTCACCAATCAATAACAGGATAACAAAAGATGCTTAATAGGAGATTTAATGTTTTTTGGGGGGGTTTTAATCAAAAAACTTTGAACAGAATTATGCTAAAACTTTGACATTGAGCTCTGGGTACAACATAATTTAAAAAATTTTTTTTATCTTAAATCCAAAATGTATGTATATTTTTGGCTTTCTTACTGCTCTGAGTATGTTGTTCTTTCATCAAATGCAATTTTTTTGAGTCATTACACTGCAGTTAATTAACCATTTGCTAAATTAGTTGAGTATTCTTAAAATAATCTAAACCATTTTATCCACATCTCTTATTATGGGTGGCAATAAATGTGGTTGGTTTGAAATATTGAAATCATTAATATTTAATGATGGTGTTGCGCCCATCTTGCTTAAAAACGAGATAAAACTTGTTAAAGTGATTTCTGGCAGAAGTTGCATCTGTTCAGCTTTAACAGGATTACTTTCTGTTTGCATCCAGGTGCAACGCGGCGGAAACCCGAATGTCTCTGAAATCCTGGCTGTCAGAAGTCTGTTCTCCAAAGCTCCTCTGGCCATGAACACAATGAGCAACAATCAGATGGTGAGTAAAACCTTCTTCTCATTCACCCCCTCTCTGCTGCATCTGTTTGAGCTCATCTGTGTTTGTGGCTGATCAGAGACACATCAGCCCCCTCCTCTTCCTGACGCCCCGTCTCCCGGGCTTCCTGATTGGTCGACGGCTGAACAGCCACGCCGTGGAGCTGTTCCATCTGGACCGAGCCCTGAGCCGAATGGGCCCTCACCAGCTCAGTGAGTGGGAACTCAAACAGGTTCGTCACTATGTGGGTTTTATTTCCCTAAGCTGAAGCGGTTTCTCAGGCTGATGCAAGACTTTCCTGTTGCAGGCTTGTTATGTGAGAGGGATGAACGCTGACAGTCTTGGTACCAGTCAGTCTCGTGAGTGGTTGTCCCAGTGGCTTCAGGTGTCCTCTGCTTTAAAAGGTACTTGGATTTAAGAAGCTGTGTTTCGTACTTCACTGAATATACAGGTCTGGAAAAAAATTAAGAAACCATTTAAAATTTTCTCAGATTTTACTCTTTATAGGTAGGTGTATGTTTGAGTAAAATGAACATTGGTCTTTTATTCTATGAACTACTGACAACATGTCTCTGAAATGCCAAGCAAAAATGTTGTATTTATTTGCAGAAAATGAGAAATGGTCAAAATAACCAAAGAAATTCAAACCTCAAAATAATTTGATGAGAAAACAAGTTCATATTCGTTTAGAAACAACAATGCTAATGTTTTAACTCAGGAAGAGTTCAGAAATCAAGATTTGGTGGAAAAACAAAAAAATACTTTCAGCTGTTGAGGACCTTCTAATATTTAAAAGGTAACACAGAATCATATAAAGATTAAACCTTGATTAAACTTAATGAAACACAATTTTCTTCCACACAGCTAAGTAAGTTTCTCATTTTTTATTGGATGATATATTTGTAGATTATTGTAAACAAGATCATGTAAGTAGATCATATCGGATTAAATAGGTAGACCAATGTAAAATAATGTACTTTTATTTTTAGCCACATAAATTTTATACCTTCTGCAGTCAGTAGAGGTAGACACTGTCGCTGTGATGCTCCTTTAACAGAAACTCAATAAAAACACAAGACTTTGAGGGTCAACAAAGTCTTTCATAGACTACTACTTCACATCTTTTTTAAAAAGATTATGTCCTCATTTTAAATTTAAAGGGATGTGTCTTTACCCTAACGTTATACATTTATATCTTTGTCTTCTTTTTAAAATTTGCAGAGTCAGAGCTGTCACTTCTGTTGCATTGTATGGTGCTCATGTCTGCAAACTACCCCAGCGCTGCGAACCGTCACTGACAGGAAGCCTGCTCCTGTGATTATAGTCACTTTTGTGTTGCAATGCACACAAGAGTGTCAACATCTTCTTACTGCAAAGGAAAAAAAAAAAGAAATGTAGAACATTTCCTGGCGAGATTGGGTTCAAAAGAAAAACCAACACCGGACACTGATGCTAATTTGCTCGATGACAATTTAATATGGAAACATGACGTCAAAGTGTCTTTATCAGAGACAACAGGTGTTTCTGTTTGCAGTTCTGATCCTTGGTGGGGAAGTTTAATTTCCTGTGGAGCGTTTATCTGCTGTGCCATGCAAAAGTATTCACACTCTTTAATTTTTCTACGTTTCTTCACTTTAAAACCACAATTTTAATTTTTCTTTCTTAAAAATAAAATCTTTCAAGATCAAACGAAATTGGGACTTTAACTAGGTCATTTTGTTGGGTCATTATCTGACTGGAAGGCGAGTCGAGATCCCAGTTTAATTCTGACCCAGCTGAGTAAAACGATCGCCACAGGTAATACACAGCATGCTGCCGCCATCGTGTTTCATCCTGTCCTTTGTGTGTTCATAATATTTTGCATGTTAAGGTTAGGGCTCTTGCTTGAACTGGATTTTATTTAGGGGAATCAGAGTAAAAAGGCTAAAAACATGTATGCCATGTTCACTTTTCAGATTGTTAAAAGAACTTTGTATTTTGAACTTGGTATCATTTTACTCCCACTTCATAATTATGCACGATTTTGTGCTGGTGTATCATTCAGTACAAAAAGGTGCAAGGGGTGTGAATACTTTTTCAAATGCTTGTATAAAAACTTGGGGTAAAATGTTTATTGTTCCTGTTTTTCAGGTCATTACTGCTTTAACACGTGCTTTGCTTCTGCTGTTGTCTGAGTTTGCACCTACACTCGGACAAAATGCAAGTTGGGGAAACAAAGATAATTCTACTTGAGAAAAAAGAAATAATTAAATGAAAAATTCAGATGTAAACCAGTAGTAATAAATGTAAGGAGAACTTTATTCAGAATTTATGGACATGTTGTCATCAAACATGCTGTATTACCTCATTTTATGCTTTATTTTTATTTTCCAACTTTCTGGTTATGACAAAGTTGTTCAAAAGACTAAAATTAGCTTTTATTTTTAGACAAAATACAGAAATTGGGGGATGAAGCCCAGGTGTAGACTGTCAAGTTGTGATTGCACTTTACTGTTTACTTTTTATACCCATCATTTTGTTCATGTTGAGATTTAAATTCATGCATTTTAGCACAAAGTTTCATCCAATCTTTCGAAATACCTAGGACTGAAAGTACAAAGGAGTACAACATAACTGGAGTTGTAAAGTCCATCATTATACTTCCTGTGCCTTTCATAAGTTTTGGCACTCAAGATCTGAAATATGAATCTTTTTGTAATTATATACCATTTACTCAAGTTTTGAATGTTGTGTTTTTGTGCCAATATTACATTACGCTTTTCTTTTTTTTTTGCAATAAATATCTTGATGCTGATTTTATTTCTTAATTGTCTTTATTGAAAACCCATGTAATTTCAGGAGACTTTATTACAAATAAAACCATAACATAAAAACTTAACTCAAAAATACTCTCCAAAGAGTCAACCGTACGCTTTAAAAACCTCCAGGCTTTCCCTTAGCCCCAAGACAATCATCAGCTTTCCTCTGAATGTTTATCTTTCTCTATGTATTTACAGTATAAAAGCAGGAATAATGATCCAACATAAAACTAAAAACCCCAATTTTGCTATAAAGGAGAAACTTAAAATCCTGTAAATAAAATGGGAACTTTAACATGAATATTAACTGTTTTAAAATGAAGCTCCAAATAAGTAGGGCCTCTCCACACAGCATTTATTTGTATGCCAATCACATGACTTCATAGCCGCCGCGGATGCCTCTCATCAACAAGCAAGCAAACACGATGCCCAGAAGCTGAAAGAAATAAATATATGAATTAATAAGAACATGAAACCCCACATGACGCTACATTTAAAATATAACATTTTAAACATACATAGTTATGTCTGAGAGTAAGAGGGTAAAATAAAAGTATACTTACAAATAAAAACACAAGAATGCTGATTAGAATAAATTAGCCCTTTTGTTTTCTTAAGATATGTAGAATAAACATAAAACCTGATTGGCAGGTCACACACAACATCTTTTTCCCCCTTCAAATGATCAAACTCATCAAAACTAAGAACTAGGGATGCACGAGATTGGATTTTTGGTCAATATCCAATATGTCAATATACTAAAACTCATTTGGCCAATAACCGAATACAGATACCAATACCAATATTTCTTTCCTATACCTACTTACTAAAACTATATTGATTTCTCTACTGTGGAATTAAAATACTACATTATCTTTGACAATTTATCCAAATGCAAAATGGAGGCTGGAAATGATGCAACACTTTCAACTTGCGATATGTTTAATGTCAGATTTATTCATGACATTTGGTCTCTCTTAGACAATGACGACACTCAAAAAGTGCAAACTTGAAGTGCTATGCTGCAGGTATCAGTGCCACTGGTTTGTCCTATGAAACAACACCTTTTATATCGATGAGTTATTTTGACAGAATGGCCGATATTAAATCTTAAAGCTAACATTGGCCGATACAGATACCATGCAGATAATATCATGCATCCCTAGAAAGAACTCCCATCCTTTTCTATGTATAAGGACACAAACAATACGTTTGTTTCTGCTCTATGTTTTGTCTTTAATAAAATTTAGATAAAGATTTTGGATGTATGTTATCATGCTTAAAGGGGGTTAATCTTGTAATTTCTTCCTTTTTCTGTTTGTTTCTTAATTACCACCTCAATTAGGAGCATGTTTCTCTCTTTTACATCATGATCTTAAGAATAAAAAAATTATATTGGTCAAAGAAATATCGACAGGTGAATCTTCTGATGATGTGCTTTGATTTACAGCCAGTACGTACCTGGAGGACAGCAACAACGACAGCTGCAATTATCATCCACTGAGCGTCTCTCTTTAGGAACTTCACCATGAAGTCACGGCAGCCCTAAAATACAAAACAAAAAGTGAGCAGACATTAACTTGCTAGCATCTGATCTGTAAGAGGGAATTAAATCTTTGGCTCCTGATCAAATTGTAAAAGTTCCTAACATAGTGTATTCATGGTGGACTTAACTTAGTTCAATTCACAGTCATTTATAGGGAACACTTGAAGCAGCATATTCCCTTGCACAACTGGGAAAAGATTAACATTGTGGTGGCTTTTGTAATCGGGTTTGTATCACCTTGCTTCTGATTTATAGAGGGATTAATAGCAGACGTCGTGCTGCTTCCAGCACCCACCGTACTGCGCATGTCGCCTCCAGAGAATTAGGCAAAGACAATTATTTACAACACATAGCTGATTATTTTTCACTAGAAAATAATTTACATGTTAAAAAGGAGTAAAGCACAAAATGGAGACAACTGATCTTTTGCTCTTCCAATTTTCTTTATTGGGTTGATTGTATTGTGGCTAACGAATATTGATTGTGTCTTGTTTCCACTAATGAGGAAAAGAATAAAAAATAAGGTAAAAGAAAACTGTGCATACTTTCCTTTACACTTTATAATTACTTGCTAGTTTGTATTGGTCTATCACATTGACAATACATAGTTCTCACAAGTCTGAGCCCGAACTGATCCTCGCCACTGAACCGCCATGTTGGTAGGCAAGCGCAGCACAAAGCATAGATGAACCATGGCTTCAAGATCAACGAAAAGAGAGTATATGGAAAAAATGCACTAATACTGTTTATAAGTTAGATAGGAACAAAGCAAAAGAAAGTTCTAAGTCTGTTTATTGTTGTTATAGCAACTCCACAGCAACTGTAATGACAGTTTCCATACCTACCAAGAAGGCTGTCAGCGGTAAAGTTCCCATAAGTGTGATGTCACACGAGAACTATGTATATGTAAAAGTCAATTGTTTTAATAAAAATCCAGGCATCACGACTAAGTCTTAAGTCTACGTTTATTTGTCCCACAGAAACAATTTTATCTAAGTGGAATTATGCTTCTTCCTAATATTTACATTCCATTTATATGGAATGTAGTCTGTGTTTAGTTTCGGCTAACTTAATATCTCGAGCTACTAGGATCTTATCTGGTCATGACGGCTGGTGACATCCTGTTATCGACAGTTCCTGAAACTCCAACAGCTAAAATACAATAAATATATTTTACCTCCTGGTGCACTTTGGTGGCATCTGTCATGGTTCCGTTTCCACAGCCTGGTTTGACCTCTAAGCAGCATGAGTCAGGCACCGAATTTCCATCTGTGCCATAATTCTTCCAATCGCTGGCGTTCTGCGCGCCACAGCACTTCCACTGCAAATGAGCCAACACAAAACCTTGATAACAGAAGAGCCAGTTGTGACCTGAGCCAACAGATGGCGCAAAGAGTAATGATGTCACACACTGAAGGACAAACAGGATGCAGAACTGTTATGCAAAGGTGTTGCTGAGCAATGTAAACAGTGACGAGGACAGTCGATGCTGAACTTACAGTCTCCTGGAATTTATCCAAAGTTTCTCTGAGTTCTTGTGAGCCCACCTTGTAGTTCGTGACCATATCAGAGAGATTGTTCTCTATTATGGCTTTGACCTACACAGAATACACAAAAGAAAATTAAAACACCCCTCCTGTAGGGAGTTGCACAACATAACAAAAAGTGAAGTGTACACATACCTTGTCTCTGTATATGTATCCAACAACTACTGCAGCGATCTCAGCAATGACGACCACCGAGAGAAAGAAGGAAAACTGCAGAGCAATTAAGAAAATGAGGGAGGTAAATGTTTACTACATAGTCAAAAATATTGGTTCTCCAAATGATTGAGTTTTGATGTTCCAATCACATCTATTAAAATCACCCCGGTTATGCAGGTTGCCTCTACAAACACGGTGAACTCAGTGAATTCCAGCATGTTACTTTGAAAAGTCCTAACAACTAAATATTCCACAGGGAACTGATAGTGTTACTGTAACAAAGTGGAAGTGATT
This sequence comes from Brachyrhaphis roseni, assembly GCA_903066815.1. Lineage (NCBI taxonomy): Eukaryota > Metazoa > Chordata > Actinopteri > Cyprinodontiformes > Poeciliidae > Brachyrhaphis > Brachyrhaphis roseni. Next base: position 60,662 of record CAEFZY010070947.1, read on the forward strand.
GGAAATGTTAGCAACTCAGCCACAAAGTGATAGGCTTAGCAGATACTGAGGCACATAGTTCACAGACTTTCTGAGTGTGTCAGTGATGTCAAAAGTGTTCTGCGCTCTGATTGGATGACAGATTCAAAGTGAATTTAACACCCCAAAGTTTTGCTGGCAAAGCATTAATATGCATTTATTTATTTTTATTTTACACATTAATAGCTGATGGAGAAGGAGAAATTGATTTGGTCTAAGGAATAATTAAATATCCATTTTCAATAATGATTTTTTCTAAAGAAAAATTCTCTGAGGATAATTGCAAATTAAATTTTAGGGATTTTCCAAGAATACAACAAAGAAAGGACTTGTTGATGAAACTGAGACAAAGTTCAGCTCTATCACGATTATTGAAGTTTTGCTGTGTAAAGCGAGGAGGATGAATGTTATCTATAAAGGAATAATCATCAACTGAGTGAGAATTATGTCCTTTATTCACATATGTGGCACATATATAAATAAAGCGCCAAATCTCTAGAGTAGTGTAGAGATTTGGAGTTGCCTTAGCTGATTTTCTTAATTAGAAAACAACAACATTATTCACTCTAAATACGCAAAAAGCTGTTCATAATTAATTACCACCAGGCTAGCTCATGAATAAACACTCCCTATCTTCACTTCTGAAAAAATAAACACATTCCTAAACCTTGTGAAAACTCTTTACAGAAGAGTTGAAGTTGTTATATCTGCAATGGATGGCTTGATATGATTTTAAACCATATGAATTTGTGGTACAGATTTGTGATGGCAGGCAAGCAAACATTTTGAACTATAATAAACATTAGACACCACTGACAGATGCATTGCAAACAGTCGTCCTGGTAATTAAAGAATTAAACCCATGGGAAGTTATGCTTTAAAGCACTGATAGATCAACAAGAACAAAACTTAAACTAAAAAATTAATAATGGTGGAAAAATTATTATAATACAGTTTTAAAGAAATAAAAAAAATTGGGAAAAATTGACAAAACCAATACATTAGCTGTTGATGCCATTTGTGTTATTATTATACCCATGTTTAATTTAAAGAAATCGGTGTATACTCTGCTCTGCTATGGCTTTACTTATGAGTGTAAAGGATGCTGTGGATCAGTGGATTACCGTGGCGACCATGCAGTGGTTCTCTTTCCAGGCTCCACAGCAGCCGAAGAATGCAACGAAGAAAGTCATAAGACCCACCACGATGAGGATAATGGGGCCTGCAGAGGCGTTGACGTCCATGATCCGAAAGGTTTTGTGCATAGAAACCTGCACGACGATTCCCACGACAACCAGTGCAACTCCACATAACTGTAAGAAGAACAGGAGATTAGTTTAGTTTTCATGTCAGCTATATTTTGTTGAAAATTAAACTACCTGCTTGTTGTTTAAATATACACAGCAAAATAAAGTGATTAATGAGTGTGATAAAACTCAGGTCTAATCTTTAATGCACCCATCTAAAAATATTTTGATTATAGCTCTAAAAAGAATTAAAGTTATTCTTCATTCTAAAGAGATTATGTGAGGCTTGATTACCTTGCACATCTGTTTCACACACAGTTATTTTGGACAAAACCTATTTCCATTTCATACCCGTAAACAAATCGTTTTGTACTCATGTTATGAAACATTGCATATTAGATTAATTTACTTTAGTTAAATAATTTGATGTGTAATAGAAGTAAAAAGAAATGAAATCATAAAGCCTAAATCTGTGTGTATTTCAGATTGTTTGTTTAATTTTTGAGTATGTACAAAAAATACAGTATGAACCATAATGTCAAAACTTTGGAAGTATAAACCTATCAAAATTTCCTCTCCTTTCCACAAGTAAGATATGTATGGGCTATTTAACATTTATTACTTGTACAACCCATACATTAAACAAGTAAACTGTATTTAATAGTTAACCCATCACTACAGTCTCTTTTTAACTTAAATTACAGCGGATGAGCAATAAGAAAATCAGCAAAACAGTTACCAGAAAACATTCAAAAATTGCTTAAGACTAAGGAGTAAATTTATAAGTTATGGGGGGAATCTCAAATTAATATACAAATTCAGAAAAAAACTTTTGTGCATCAGTAAGTGGAGTCAAACTGTGAAATAATTTGAATATTGAACTTAGACAATGTCCAAACAGAAAACTCTTCAAATTATCAAAAACAACAAGTAATTATTGTTGGACACAATATATAATATTATAGTCAATTATTGTTTAGCTGTCTGTTCTTTCACTATGTCAACTAATTTTAATAATTTAGGTTTTACAAATATTGTGTTAGTGTTTCCTAAATATCCCACCTCAGGGATTAGAAATTGAATTTTATTATCTAAAGCTTTTACACCGCCACTAATTGTGTTCTTGATTTTCATTTTGGCCGTTCAACTCCTATGAAATACGACAGATTCTCACTCCTGATGAAACCAAAATGTTTAAGAAAATTGTGACAAAATAACCTTGAGTCATGTGTTTTCAAAGCAGATATGTACTGACCCAAGATCAGAAGAAGTGGATTCTTTTAGAACCTCAAATAGTTGTGTATAAAAATGCCAAAATTACAGAACTAAGACCTGCTAAATGTGAACAAAGAAAAAACAGAATGTTCTAAATCCAAATGGCTTACCATTGCACCTAAACAACTAAACTGATGGGAAGTTACAACATACTTCAGTTCCTGAATGTGGAAAATGATCATATGACACTTTGTCAATCTTCTGGGTGGGAAGATGGTAGCAGACCGGACCTTTTACAAACAGTGTGTGTGTGTAATCTATTTGGCTATGATCAGCTCACACCAAGCAGCTCTTAAGCAAACAACAAGAAAGTACATTCAGTGAACTGTGAATGTGTCTATTAGAGAAGCATGGTTAAAAAAGAAAAAAAAAGAAAAAGGCTTCTCTAGAAATAGAGACTTGGCAAGGTTTTGTTATCTCAGCCGAGTTAAAAATAACCTGCTTTTGCAAAATGATACATGGCTGTGATGACATTAAAACAGAAAAAACAGCCCAAAAAACAGCAAAGCTGCTTTAATTCTGTTAGAATATTTTATAAAAAATGTTTAAAAAAACCAAACTTTAAATAATCCATAAAGATTTAAACGTATTATTAGTTTTCTACCTTTCAACATTACTGTAAATATTTCTAATACATTTTCCAGAAAACTGATGCAAATTCTAAAATTGACTCATCAGTGAGAATGTTTGGATTGAAAGTTTGAGGACAGGATGAAGAAAACTTGCAGAATGAAGCTTGGGAATGTGTAAAAAAGATACTTCTAATTATTCTACATATCTTTTAAGAAAAAATGTCTTGTTTTCAAAATGGCTAATATAATTTAATCGGTATTCTTGTATTTGTATTTCTAAGTATTTACTTTTTATTTTACCTTCTTACTCCCAGACATAACTATCACTGTACTGTTTACAACTTTACTGAAGTTTAACAGCAATCATAATCCGCTGATAAACACCAACAGCAGACTACCTGAATATAGCCAATGAGAATAAAAAATATGCCAAACTGTCAATGGTAACTAATTCTCATCTTTGACTTTTATGGTTAAGGTCATGATGTATTCCAAGGTTACAAACTTTTTGTGTTTCTATTGTTGTTCTGTCTATGCAAAGATAAAAATATCCAAAATTATCATATTTGTAACTTCTGGTTTCCATTGTTACTTCTGCAAATGTAAACATTTAACAGTTAGAGCCCATTCAAACGTGATTGGTTGGATTTTAAATATTATATATTTGTTAATAATGCCGTTTTTGACAATTACTGTGGTCTTCTCGTTAAACAAGTCCAGCAATTTCTCACCTTGATATTTAATGTATAAAGCAGTAAGTAAATTTTTCTGTTTCTCCACAATCATAGAAAATTGTTGTTTTATAAACTCCTTTTATCACAAACAGACCACTTTTAATCACTGCACCAATAGTTTCATACTTATAACACTGAGTCTTACATAAACTCTTTAGCTGGTGAACATCTCCAACCAATGCACATCATCCATTGGTTTCCCTGTAACCCGCGCTAAGCACTGGCTTGAAAGGAAAACCTTTTCTTGTTGACAACAGCAATGTAAATATTTGAGCCCGGGTCAATTGGGTGGCTGATAGCTGACACTGGGGAACAAAAAGGGAGTAAAGACAGCAGGTGAATTGAGCCAATAAAGTCGAACAAATTCTCGAATATATGTAGTAAAAAACAGAGCTTAGGCCATAATAATTCAACTATATTTGCTATTTTCTGAGTGGCTAAAACCTAAATATATAAATCTGTTTTACATGACACAAAGTGGTAAAATAAAAGCACTGATCCTGAAGAAGAATGGTTAGTCAAACCTAAATTTAATGCTCATTGCACAAAAACTAACAGACACAAAATACATTAGTTACTGAGTAACATCCAGCGAATTTTCTATGACATAAGATGAAAAATCAGGCATAGCCAGAGTGTTTATTACACGCTCTTACACCTCCATGAAACTTCTAACTCTTAAAGTCGAACGGAAAGCTAAAGTTAAAACCATAGCCACATTGCTTAGTCATTTTGGCTTCGTCATGTGGAAGTTGAAGTTGCTGTGAGGTTGCAACCCCAAACAGGGTTTGCACAGTACATCACTAAGTATAGAACAGGGTCCACAAACTGAGTACATATTGATTTGAAAGACTCATATGACTGATAATCTGATCAAAAGATTCACATTCCACGATCCCCACCTCTAAAACTCCCAAACTGCAAACAGGCAATAAACCGGAAACGTTTAATCTCATCCAGGATGTCATAGATGTGAAAAGTAAACAAGTCCTGCATATGGATGCCGGAAGAAGAGAAAGTAGGTTGTGTGACCAATGTGAGTGTTCATCAGCTGATTTAACAGAGGTTTGGTTCAATTTCAAGTCACAGGCCTTTTTATTCTGTTCAACTTCTGGCTCCACAGGTAAAGGTTTTAGTGAGGTTTTAAGTCAGGTTTAAATCTTTGACAACGTGAAACTGTGGTATTTTGTTAGATAGTGAAGATCTTAGTCGATTTTCACACCCAGTCTGCTAACTTTTTAACAATAAAAGTATCAGGAGAAGGGGAATTTGATTGTAACTCACCAACGAAATGAAGTTGAAGCAGAAAAGTACATATTTGACACATTTCATCCCACCTTCCACAGCCATGGCAGATGATGAGCAGGATCCTGGTTTTAAGAGAAAGGAAGCCAAATTAGAGATGAAATAAGAGATACATGAAGGATTACATATGTAATTAGAAAAGTGGAAGACCTGACTCATTTTTAGGAGGAAGCGTTAGAGCACCGAAAAGTAAAACGCCCCTTGATTGAGCTACTGACACATCACTACGTCTCGAAAAGCAAAGGAAAGTTTCCAAAATGTTCCTCTGACCTATTTAAACTTTTTTTTTTATATTGGGTATCTCAGAGAGTAAAAATCGTGAACAGCGGGAGCAGAAAAGTGTGCAATGTAAAGAAAATATGACAAAAACGCAAAACAAAGTGACTTTATTAAATTAAAATGCTTTAAAGTTTGCTTTTTAAAGTCGCTTGTAACCGTGTGCCTCCGTAACGACCCGTTAATTACTACCGACAACAAAACCAGCTTTGTCATCATCTGACCAAATTACAGCAATCGGTTAAAAAAGCATCTATTACATCACTCAGGTTTAGTGTGAATCTATTAAACTTACATAAACACCGGTAGTTACTCATTCTACTTTTGTTTTAATCAAAAAAAGGTCACAAAACCCGTCCATTGCTACACACTTTGAGACCGTTAAACGGTCACTTAAAACAAACCAAAAAAAAGTCAAAACGAGCAGAAACACCCAAAAGGAAAATGACGAAGCAAAGGTATAATTTAATATTTCGGGATATATTTTTACTTACCGTTGAGAGAAAATTGATTTGAGTCCTTTTAGGGCTAAAAACGGGCAGCGTGTCGAAGCTTTGGACCGAGTTTTTGAGTTCGCACTCCGCTCCGTCCTCTGCTTTCTACACAGCAACCTCTCCTACTTATGCTGCCTTCAGGGACCGTCCGTTAATTACAATGCTCTACCTCTGAACCTGGGTGTAACGTGAAGGTTAATGGGTGGGGAAAGAAATTTGGTTAAGTTATAGTTTGTTTTGAGAAAAAAATACGATAGATTTTTAATAATTTAAAGTATAAGTTAGAACGATGCATTTTTAGAGGATGATGTTTATGTGTTATGGTAGATCAGATGGGAAAAGTTAACTTTTCTAAAGTATCATCGTATTTCATAATTTCTACGTAGTTATGTAAATATTAACAGTTTGCTTTATTACTGATTAATCTAATTTACAATAATAAAATAGTATAATGTCTCATAATTGATCATTTTTTATCTCAAACGAGTTAGTAACATATAATTTTGACTTTGCAATTTTATTGTGATGAGATAATATCTTATTGTTGCTCATATTTAAGAGTTTAATGTTACTTTTCTTGTTATGTTTAGACTGAGGTCTGCTATTATTTATTCTGATAATGAGTGAGTTGGTTTGCAGTCACTGTTACATTTTGCAATAAATGTGAAACAGCTATTGCAAAATGTAAAGTGCTTAAGCATATCCAGACAATTACCCTCTTTAATAAAAAATAATGCTTCATAGAAATATGTGTTGAAATGGTTTAAATGGATATTTTCTTAATTTTCTGCAGTGCCTCAAATTACTATGAAAATATAGTCTAAAGAAACCCAGCAGGTTTCCTGTGATAAAATTATTCTTACAGATAGTAGAGAAATCCTTTTTTACATTAGTTACCAGACATTTCTATGTAAATTATACAAATGTGTACACAGTTTAAATGTTTAGTTATTTCTCTCAGTGTTGCTTTGAGTTTTGTTTCATCACAATAAAAAAAGAATAGAAGTAGTATTCCACTATACAGTAGATATTCAGGTAACCCTTCTTAAAACAATTCCTGCCTTTAAGTCACTTTATATTCATTTCAAAAATTGTTAATTGCAATAATAGTCTAGCATCTAAGCACAGTAGTTCACTGAAATCCATCTTATGTGTTTAATGCTCATTCCTCTATCTTCTACACATCCAAGAGTACGCTAATCATATTCCATACTAAGTGCAACAATAGCAAAATCATAAAACTCTTTAAACATTTTCTCTTTGACCTACTGAGTACAGATAAGTCAGTTGAATCACTCATCCTCCTTGTGAAATAAACCCGATGAACTGAAATTACCGTTACCACCCAGTCTTGCATCAGTAAGCTGCAACTTGAAGATGCATCCAAGGCTTTGCGAAATACATTTGATAAACGTGACAAAAGTCAAATTTTAAAATGAATGTCAGAAAATAATTTTGATGGTGTTAACAGTTCTTTTAAAATGTTTACTTTCTTTAAAATAACTGTTGAAAGCTGTTTGCTGTCTGAACTACAACACTTTAGCTGTTATGGGAGCTTATCACCAGCTGTCACCAAATACACGTTTACTTTGCAATAAAGTATTAAAAAAACAAACAGAGGAGTCAACGACATGCCTGAGCAGCTCATGCTGGATTATGAATATAAGTTTCAGGGCCTACAATGAAAAACCTAGACATTTTAATTTATAATCAGAAAGTGTTTGCAGTAGATAAAAGGTAATAGCAGTGGCATACTTAGATGATGATAAATTTCACTTTTACTCAGAAGTATCTGTCTTCTACTGTGCAGTAAGCAGTATAAAGCTGCAATGAACAAAGAATTAGTGTGAGAATCGACTCTGTTTGCAGTTTCTGGAGCTCATATGTTGGGTGGAGTTCAGGAGGACAACACTCCACCAAACAATCCTTCAAGCAATACCATTGGTGGGTGTTGATTCTGACATTGCTGCGTGTCTCTGAAGCGCACAGAGAAGATACAGATGCAGCTGCCGAGCTTTTCTGGGCTTGTCTGTGTATGTGGAAAGAAGGTTCAGCTAATCATTTATGCATTAAGGGGAAAAACAGCTTCAGAACTGTTGCACCACTACAGCAATGATACCACAACTTAACTGCAGAATCATGTAGTTCCTCTACTATCTAAGCAAATCGCTAGTTTAATCAAGATGCTCTAAAATTACCATACTGCTTTCAAAGTTTCTATTTTAATTTATTGTTGTTAAGTATTTTAAAGTAAAAAGTTCATCAGGCACAGGCTGATGCAGGATTGGTTCATTTCTGACTGAAACATTTATTGCTGTTAACTCAGATGCAGGCAATGCAGCAGATTGGCTATTCTGTGTTTGCACAGTGACACAGCAAGTTTGGAAAACTTGGTACATGTTTTAAAACACAGGGTGAAAAAAGCTAAATGTTGCCTAATGCAGTTGCTCTAAACATTTATACGGCAGAAAATCTGACTTAAAAAGCCAAACAGAAAACTGTATTACTAAAAATATTTTTTTTAGATTATTTCAGCAGATTTTGTGTTGCCAAGTGAACCATCATTGTTGTTTCTCCATCTGTCCACCAGAGTAAGCTGTTAGACAGACAGACAGACAGACAGACAGACAGACAGATAGACAGACAGACAGACAGACAGATAGATAGATAGATAGATAGATAGATAGATAGATAGATAGATAGATAGATAGATAGATAGATA
>CAEFZY010070964.1:0-19999 GCA_903066815.1 Brachyrhaphis roseni
AAGCCGCACCCAGCGCATTCTTAAAGGAAAAACCACTTTGTACATACATAAGCCGCACCTGTCTATAAGCCGCATGTCCCTACATACAGATGGTACACAGAAAGAGTTTTCAAAGTTTTAGTAATATACCTTAGCTTTTCTTTCCAAACAGTGCCTGTGACGCGGCAGTAACACAGCAGCAATACGGTAGTAACACAGCACTAACAGGGCTGGTTAAAAAAAACATACCGGTAAAAGTCACTGAGAGCTTCTTAATCTTCCTCCTGAGCACTGAGACGTGTTAAGTTACATTAAACTTGCGTCTTCCTCGACACATATATTCCACCTGTCTCACTCTTACCTTTTCTGCTCGAGCGCCCCCTGGTGGCCGTTAGAAAAAATGCATAAATAAGCTGCATCATTGTATAAGCCGCAGGGTTGAAAGCGTGAGACAAAAGTCGCGGCTTATAGTCCGGAAATTACAGTACACAAATTTCCCATTCAATGATTATATAGATCAGGACGCAAGTACCTACTCTTTGAAACAATTTTAGAAACCTGGTCAAATACACTAAAAAGATGCATACTGTAATTATAACAAAAAATTATAAAACTAAATAATCAGCCGTTTCAACAGAATTCGCAAAAGGTACAAGTGCTGCTTAAAATGCACTTTATCAAAAAAGCTTTGGAGAAAACACAATTATAAAATGGAAAGAGAATGGCTTAAAGGGGCGGTGATATGTAAAATTCACTTTTTTGGATCAAGTTATAATGTTATTATAACACAAAGTTTGCAACAGACAATGATGAAGGTGCCAGTCAAAGTCTGACATGGAAGACTTTTAAGAGAAATTTGCTAAAACAAATGTTTGAAAAGAAGAGTGGAGCAGAATTCTTTAAAACGATCTGAAAAACTGATTAAGAGAGAAAAAAGGTGGCACTACAAGCTGTTGAATTATGGAGTGTACATAGCTTTCACCCACAGATTGCACCTTTTGCTGAGTCTTCATTTAGTAATTAATGACAGTGTGGAATCTATTGTGCTGTACTTGACATTGGGTTTTAGTTATTAAGACCAGATCATTTTTATTGTGTCCAGAAATCGAAAGCAGCTCTTGTCAAGTCCAGCTTTGGAAAGTTGTGCCTTAAATAATGCAGTTCTCTCAGAGAACAAGAGCAGATCTAAACTGGGGAACTTTACAGCATCTATTAGCTGACGCATATGCATGTTCAGAGTTCAGCAACTGGGTAAGACTCATACGCTTCTTAGGAAGCATAAGGAGGAGATCAAAACTACAGGTTCTGGTGCTGGTTATATATCTGTGACTCAGTGTTCTGCCTGAATGAACAGCAACGCGGAGGTGAGCGTGGGCGAGCAGGAGTGAGGAAGGTAGCATGAGGTAAAGAGAGAGCAGGTCGACATCACGTTAAGCCTGTAAGGTGTAAAAAAATATTAAAATGGCTGTATTTATAGCTAATTTTACTTGTAAAAACTGCTGAAAGAAGAACTGCATATGAACACATACAAATCTTGAAATGGGTAATTTTTTTCTTACATAATTTCCATGGTGTGAGCTGATATCTGTCTGCTAAACAGAGGAGGAAAAACACTGAATTTTATGTCATTTTCAAGGATATGATTTCACTCAAGTTCAGTAAAATGGAGCTTTTTTTTCTCAAATTATTGCTCAAATTCCAAAGGCCAACAATGGTGAAAGCATATGGTGTTTTCTCTGTAGGAGCACTGACTGAGTTGCCTGGTGTTTAATTCATGTGTAGGCTCTGCCCACTCAGCTTAATTATGATGTGTATCTGCTCCTGCATATCACTCCCACAGTGATGCTGGAAACTCTCATCCACTTGAGAACTTAGTCCACCCACTTTCACCTTCACTCTGCCCATCAACCACTTCATGGCATGCTTTATTCAATCCAGTGTTTTCAAACCAATTCAAGTACATCTTCAACCTAGAAACACAGATTGATCCGCATCGATTAATCTTTTATGTTACGTGCTCTTCCGCAAGGATTTAAATTTCTGCAGCATTTCTGACTAATACTTGTTAACAGCTCAGTCCAACACAGATAAATGAGCAACACAAATGAAAAAAAAAGCTTTTGCTCCAATATGATTTTGTTCAAATTCACTGTTTTTATATTTATTCTCATCCATTTCATGCTGCTCCAGCTGCAGGGCAACAACTCAGCAGGTGTGATGAAAAAGACGAGGACCATTTCCTCTCAAGTTAAGAAGTAAGATAATGAAACAAAAGAGGAGAGAATGAAGGAGTTTAGGCTTTGTGAAGCTACTTATTTTACAATAAACTAAAGCTAAAACACATATAAGCTTTTTTTCCCCCCTCTCAGTCTTAGGAAGTCCGTGATAGCAGATTTGTACAGATGCTAGAGCAAGATACCACAAACTTGCTCTAAATACAGTTTATCGGTTCAGCTGGGGACCAAAATTGCTATAATTTGTAACATTTTCAGATGCTGCAGTTCACTTTCACTGTGTCAAACAAACCAAACCCTTTGAAAAATCTGTTCAACCCCTCACCTGTGGTGGCGCTGCACCAAGAGCCACTGAAGAAAACGACATGACACCTTCTTCACAAAATGCATACAGAAACAGAATGGCATCAGATTTTAGTGGTTGCAAGATTTCTCTTTCGTCTTTGGCAAAACACCAAGAGCCATTTATCTCACTAGAGCCAGACTTGCACATTTGTTTTGGTTCTATTTACCCAGAATGCACTGTGCATTAGTTCCTTTCCTGCTTTTGGAGCGGTCTCCGGTCCACTTGGCGTTCACATATGTATTTGAATGGTACCAGAGTTCACTTCAGCCAAACTGAGACAGAGCAAAGTTTGCTTTTTTTTGGTCTGTCTCATAGTCTGGAATGGAAATGCACTGGAATTACAGTAACGTAAAAAAAAAGCAGCCAAAGTTGAACAGAAAACAGAATGTGATAAAGCGAGGAGAACTATTGATCAAAACCACTTTAAAATAGTAAAAAGAATGTCTGTCTGGAAGAAACGTGCTAAGAATTGAGAAATAAAATGTATGGGATATGATGTGAACTTTGTGTTATGGCAAACATAAAGCCTATGTTTGTCTACTTCATTAGGTTATGCTCCAGGCATGAGTCTCTGATGCTGAGTGTTTCCTTCCCCATAAGGAGAGCTACAGCTGAGCTAAGCAAGAGCACAAACAAATACGAACCATCAGGTATCCTCAGAGTCAAATCTAAACGGATGCAATAATTATGATATTAATGTTCTGAAACACCGCTCTGCAGCAAGGCTATGATTACACAACATAATGCGGGAAGAGGTTAGTAATTAGCCAGTCAGAAAATAAAACTTTGAAAAACATTGCTGTTATCCATGTGTCACTGGTGAGGCGACAAAACGAATGTGTCAATTAAAGACATGGGCTAGGGTACGATGAGCTAACGGATTTTCACACCATGATGATGGAAGTGAGAGCACTGGAAAAACGAAACAGCAGCTAGCTGCTGAACTCATAATAAAAAGCCCTTTCCCACCCTCTCCCTGTATAACCCCAGTACATTATTTAATATCTAAGGTAATAGGAAAGAGGACAGGAAATTATGCATCCTGCAGTCTCCATGAAACGGGCCCATGATGAATATCTTGTTCTCACATCTACTCTGATAACGCCACACTTGTCCCTAGATTTATTATGCAAGAGTTCAAAGCTGGAGCTTAACTCCAGAGTTCAAACCGATTAAGCTGCCGTCGTGAGACAAACTGTATTATTATTCTGCAGTAACCTCGCCAACAGCAGCAGGGTCACATCATCACTGTACGCTCCCAGGTTCCACGCTGATAGTTTGTTTAAAAAATGAAAGTTAGAAAAGGTCAGCATATTTAAAAAACTGACAGATCATATCAGTTCAAAGAAAAAGTAGATGGTGCATTAGGAGCAGGTTCAAATAAAGTTTAGTACTTAAAAGAATGATTTGACTGTTATCAGAAAATAGCTAAGATATTAGCAGGTCAAAGATCTTCTCAGTGCACTTTGTGCACATGTTGAGTTTGGGCGCCAATCCAATACTTCACCTGGAGGAGGTGTCTTCAGTAGGTGTGGTAAAGAACTGGCACTGCAAACTTGTTCTCCTGACTATCCAATCTCTGTAGAGGGGCCTCCAATTCATTCTAGGAAACATTGCTTATTTGTGGATTCGTTTGTTGAGCATTTCTAAAATATTCAAACTAAAAGGCAGCATGGGAAGGCAAAATGCATAGATGCACTGCTGAAATTTCCAGGAGTGGAATCGATATATATAGTGGACAGTATTTATTAAGCTTTAATTGCACTGTAAAACATTTTCAAAAGCTTGACATGTCTTAGGGGTTGGAAATAGCCTCATTGAAACATATGTTTGTATTCATAACCAAAATCTGAAGATTTTTCAAACATTTTTGTAGTCAAGAATGAACTTCTACACATCACAAATCCTGAATACAAGTAGCTTTCCTGCAAATGAAACTAGAAAGACTGACATGGTCATTCAGGGCGACTTTCATTTTGAGGGAAGATAAATCAATGTCTCACATCTCTGATGTTGTAATTATTCTGTGTATCCTAAATGAGACCTTCAGGACAAGTCTCAAAAGCTGTGACTCACCGGCACGTCTGTATGTTCCTGTTTAGTTCACACACACAAGTGTCTAGAGAATCCATTTGGTCCCCTGCAGAAACGAGCTGGTGCTTTTATTTCTGAGCAGATCATTATTTGTCTAACCGTCAACAGACTGGGCAAACAAATGACTCAGTGGTTTGTGAGCATGAGCAGATGTCTGTGTGCAAAGTAAGAGATATGAAAAAAGAAGACATGGTCCAGTAAAAATACAAACATTAGCGTCAAATCCCAATAATGGCAGCTGTGCTAATGAGAGTCTGTGTGGGCACGTCTGGGTGTTTTGCATTCCATGTGTACCTTTGTCGCTGAAGTCATCGACAAGGATGATTTCTGCGATCAGCTCTGGAGGAGAGCGGTTGAGCACGCTGTGAACGGTCCTCAGGAGAGATGACCAGCCCTCATTATGAAACGGGATGATGATGCTGGTGTTGGGCAGCTTCTCTGAGTACAACTTCTTCTTGCAGCTGCAAACACACAAAACATAGACAAAGATGTGTTAAAAATATCGGCATGTATCAAGATATTTTGTACAAATTCTTGGTTTTTAAGGGCATGTAGACAGCAGTCGACAAGATTCATGCCAAAATGCAGAATGTTCTGAACGTTGTGTTGCTGGTTGACATGATGCTTCAATGTCAAACAGGCTTGTATGACATTGGTAACATATCTGTAGAGTGACAGACATGGATGGGAGTGGTCCAGATTTTTTTGCAAGAAAATCAGAAACCGTTCTAACTATGAAGGGATCCCATTTCTCAGTCCTGCCTCTACTTTACTACTTAAGAGTGTTTAACATTATATCTGTGACTGATTTCAGAATCTCCGATTCAACATGGCTTTTGAAACGTGGCTTTAGTCCTGAGTTCTAGAACTGCAAACCATATTTTCACCCTTGCAGAATTGCTAAGGGAGTCATACATTTTTCTGAGTCTTAAGAAGATTTATGTCCGTTTCCTTCAAGGTATCTTGTGGGGTGTGGCATGTATGCACCAAGTGCCTGGGTTGGTTTAAGGTCTTTCCAGTCTGTGTATTCTCAAAGCAAAAGCTGTGTCCACATTCTAGGCAGTAGTTTAAGCTTGTTCTCAGGTGTGCAGCTAGGTTTGAAGCAGCCAGAGTGAGCACCAGTAAGTTTGAGGACAAAATTCTCCAATGGCAAAGGTTCCCTCTACGTTGAGGGTCAGTATGTGCTTCCAGCAAAAGAGTTCAAATATCTCAATATCTAGTTCATGAGTGGTGACAGGATACAGCGAGTGATGGATAGACTTACTGGGGCACCGCTGCAGTCTGTCATAGCGAAAAAAAATTGAGGCACAAAGCTAGCTGGTGATTTACCAGTCCATATTCTGACCATGAGATTTAGCAGAAAAACGAGATGCCAGATACAATCGGCTTCCTCCAAAAGGTGACTGATCTCATCTTTACAGAGAGGATGACAGAGCTACTCTTGGATGACAGAACCTAAGCTACTGCTTCTCCACAGGGAAAAGAGTTGACTCTGTACAGAGCTTTAAGCCTGACATGGTCAATATCAGTGTTTATTAGCTGTAAACAAAATTCAGGTAGAAATGCTTGAAATAAATCATGCTTTGTGTAATAAATCCATGAGCTTCATTGTTGAAATAAATAAAATTAATTTATTTGGTAATAATATTTTATCCATTTCTAGCATTACATAGCATCACTTCAGGAGGAGGGTTCATTTGAATGGCCATATTTAAAACTCCAGAGGTCGTTTTTACTTTTTGACAATTTGATTTGAAACCAAAGCAAAAAACATCCGAGCTTCAAGAATAGCAAAGAAACAAGAACTCACATTTGGCCGTAACATCTAATGCTCCAACGCAATGAAGTAGAGCCACAACATCTTTTCCAACAAAAACATGTCTTACACCCTCCTCTTGCTTTGACTTCAATAGCTAAATACTTGGACGCATGGCCAACACAACCTATATGACTTTAGTTTTTCCTCCACTGCCATTCCAAAGCTTCTGTTTGTTAATTGGTCCGGCTGATACTCAGCCAGAGAAATCCAGCTCAATGGGAGAAATCCCAGACAGAGCACTGAAGGGAGATGACAATAGAGTGGAATTGCATAGGAAGGCAATGGCCAGGTTATAATAACCATGTTGGACACAACATTTCCATGTCTTTTTATATTATTTTTTAGGTCATTATTGCCGCATTTGAAATGCTAATTGACAGAGAAAAAAAGCCTTCTCCTTCCCATGACACTGGCCTTTACCTAATTGTATAGCTGTGCTCTGCAGCAGTCCAACCTGAACAATGTGTTGCTCTTTTAATAGGATGTAATGAAGCATACCACCTGCTGCTTTGCCCTTCAGATGCTTTCTCTTTTCTCTTCCCTCTCTGTACGCTCTCTGTGAGATCAGAAGGGGAATCTGCAGAGACTGTAATTACCTCGGAGGCTCTCAGGCTCGTCTGGCTCTCGCTGCGTCTCCATCGCATCATTCTTGTAGCGAGCGTGAGCAAGACAAGTGAATGAAAGCTGTAGGAAGGACCATGGGCCCGCGGAGAACCCAGGTGGCACACAGTTGTCAGACACCTGTCACTCTCCTGTCGCTTCAACTGGTGTAACTGATGCCAACATCCAGATTGTTGGTCCGAGAACCTGACAATAACGTGGTTCTGTTGAAAAGATTTAAGCCCCAAACCATTTCTGTTGAGCTGGATTTTCATTTAAATCTTGCCAGGACAGACAAAGCAAAAACCACTCTTTAGAGAGTGATGACATGTCTTGGCACAAGACGGTTTCACAAAGTGAAAATGTTAAAATTCCACCAAAATGAAGCCATATTTTTTTCCAGGATGTTTAAGCATTTACTGGAAATATTTCAGTCACGCTTTTCAGAGTTTTACTGCAGTAAAATAAATAAATAAAAACTGCTTAGTCCACCTTGAGTTTGCAAAGTTGAGCTGCAATTTTTTGACAGCTGCACCATGGGAGCAATAACAGGATCTGTTTGATAGAGTGCACTTCAGTGATGCCACCCTGGTGGAGACAGCGGTGCGTGGGATGGAAAGCATGTTTGATGTAAAAAAGAATCCACATAAGGTCACAGGATGTTGGAGATTTACAAGTCTGAGGGATGAAAATGGGAGAGAGCATAAAAAGTAAAGAGGGGACCTTGAGAGTGAAAGCGTTTAAAACTGCTTTCCACATGAAAGTGACAGTGGAGGTCAGAAAGAAGCACCTGTCAGGTAGAGGAAGGCGCTGAAGGCTGATCTGAGACGAAGCGGGTCAGCGGGTCTGGAGATGTTTAGACTGCTGTATTTATAGTGTTTCTGGTCTATTTTTTTAGGAGTTCTCTTCTGATAAGTCACGTCTGTGGAAACAAACTCACCTGTCTGCACTGAAATCACATGTCCATATGGCCCCTAAGCAGGATCGGTTTTTAAATGCATCACCCTGCTCGGGTTTGGAAGAGCCTACTGTGAATCAGAGATGCAGTTAAAATGGGCTGGTGGCAACAATCTGCCACCTTTCATTTGGAACTGCTAATTTATCTGGACTGAATGTATCCTGACAGGCCCTGATCAGTGATTGTCTGTCGGTAAACTAAATATTTTTTTCTGATTAGCAAACGTACCCCATAGAAATGTCAACTCTGTGTTGAAGGAGGAAGCCTCAAAGTTAGCCACATTAAGCTTTTTAAAAACAAAGTAAGGGAAAGCACAAAAGGGAAAGCTGGAGAACATTTAGAAAAATATATGTTAATTCTATGGAGGCATAAAGTGCTGTCTAAACATTCAGCCAAATGTATCACAACAAGGTGATCAGTTATATGCTTTCAGGTTAATGTCATCTGTCATGGAAGATGGTGGATTGACTTATGTTTGCAGTCATGTGGAAATCTCAAAGTTATGGAACTGAATACACACACAGTAATGTTCATACATTAATCCATCCTTTATCTTCTTCCTAATCACGGAAGATAATTGTCTCATGTGTGAGCAACACAATAATTTTTGCTAATTCATTTGATTTTATTTAACCAGTTGAGTTAATAAGAACATTTTCTTATTTACAGTAAAGACATGGTGTTATAAGGAAAGCAAATAAATAAGACATGCACTACCTTCAACCCAGACTGGAATTATAAAACTTCAATATTTCCAATAGACGCATCTTTTTTCTGATTGCCTGCCCTTGTTGTTCCTTTACAATAAATTTATTTTACACTTAGACACTTGTGTTTAATAGCATACCTTCTTTTTTTTTTTTTTTTTTTTTTAAATCAACAACAACCTGCACCAACTGAACTAAGAGTGTTTATGTTTTCAATACAACGGATAACTTCAGCAGGTGATTAATTTCTCCCCTCTCTGGTAGATGGAGTGCCAATCTGTAAAATAAACTGCTGTGGTCTTTGGCTGGAATGAAAACCTGCAGACGTTTGGCCCTCCGTGGCCCATTTCAGCCCTGATTCAGATAAAACTCCACACACCGGCCCAAGGTGTAATTATTTTTGTTGAGAAATATTTTTTTTTTTTGTGTGCCGGGGGTAAAGTGAGGTGTGCGTCTTAAAAAGAGGTGGGTTCTTTTGTGCTGTCACCATTTTACAGGCTGATATGGCAGACTAAGATAAGGTGGAAATCATTAACAAGACCTCATCTGTTGGAAAGCTGAGTTTTAACATCTTCAGGGAAATTAAATGTGAACAAGAGCATTGGCTAAAAAAAAAAAAAATAAAAAAAAAATAAAAAAAAGAAAATTAGAAAATTTCTGAAAATTGGTTCTTTTTATCCAGAAAGAGAGGAAGCTTTGTTACTTGGTGCTGCTTGGGACAACATTTAATGGTTTGTGTTTGTTTTTCACTATTTTCACTGTAAATGTTTAATGAAAAATTTTCATTTTAAATTTAATTTCAGGTTGAATAAAAAAATCTGTAATAGTTCTTTCAGAAAAATTCAATTCAGACTTTTGCAAAAGTCCAAACATCCAAGATTAATTTATATCTGCAAACATCTGATAGCTAGAAGTCACACTGCAGCACAAAGTCAGGCTCCAGATATTTTGGGACAAATTTCACAGCTCATAGACAAAGTGCTATGAAACTGACCCAAAATAACGCTACTTAATCTAATGCCACAGCAATGCTTGGTTTACACCGGTGAAATTCCATTATATTGCCTACAGTAATTTATTATGGTCTGGAACAGAAGCACACTGCAGTTCAAACCAAGACACGTTTCAGCTTTGAAATAACGTGTGCTAAATCGTCTGGTATTTGTAACATAAATAGTTGTACAATTGCTACCTTTTGCAAAAGTCACAGAGGTTAATGTATTAATGGGTTCACTTCACACACTTCAGAGTTTTTGCCACTAGTGCCAATAAATATTTTAAAAATACATTTAAAGTTTCAAGATACAAAAATTTTGCTTATCAATTTAATGAAGCACTACCTCCAGTGGTGTGGAGTTCAGCACAGCTTTCACCCCTACTGAGTAACAAATAAAGGAGGCAAATTCTACTAAACACTTCTCATTGTAGGGCAAAAAAACACATTTTCTTAAAGGCCAAACAGACCTACACTAGAAAAAGGAGCAAAACTGGAAAAACTACAAGCTGCACGAGTTACTATGTCTGCCGGTAAAATGAACAGCCTACAGGTTTAAACCTATAACCTCATAGATACAGGTCAAAGCCTGTACTTATCAAGTTTTAAATATATGACAGAAACATTTGCTTTTCCACTCTAAAATGTAACCTGCTGTTAAGATTTTGACCAATTTCAAAATTCATTCTAACCTCTGTCACACATTCAAACTCATCTGATTAATTTTCTACAAACTACACTATTAAATGGAATGACCATAGAGAGTGAAATAAAATGCATTGTAGGTTATTTATTAGTAGTAGCAGTTTTGAATATACAGAAAAGGAAAGCATTTGAGTTGTGATGCATTAACTGTACCAAAAAAAAAAGTTTTTATCTGCTGCCCAGCATCTAAAATTGATCAAGGGAAGACTGACCAATTTTCATCAGTAATGCAGTGTTGATTTTCTTTCAGTTATTTTAGAAAAACCACATAAGCTATTTTAAACGACTGTATAAATATATTTTTTGAAATGCTGTAAAATGATGTCTGTTTCCTTCTGGGCCTTTGCCAAGTTCAGGAGATAATTAATGTTTCTGGCAAATTGAAAGACATGTGGATTCATCCCTTCTTTTTATAGGTTCTGCTTTTTGTTGACATTAAAATGACAACTGATGTCTCTTTAAAGGCAACACCTGAAGCCTAACAGACCCAAAGTCAGATAAACCCCAGTGCCTTGCAAACTATGATATTAGATAAGAAAGTCTGATTGGAAGCAACATTTGTTCACAGCTTTTTGCACAAGAAAAGTTTTCAACTTTCTGTTGACTATGCTGGTGCTCAACTCACTTGGGATGCCGTATGTCAGGGACAGAGCGATTCAGGGAGATCCTGTCACTGACGTAGATGTTGAAGCCGTTCTCCCTGTAGGCCTGGTCCACCCTGTCAGCATCCGTCAGCGGGAACGGCTTCCCCTGCTCACCGTTTCCTAAAACATGTGCACACACCGTCACGTCATGAACACAATGGCAGATAAAAACCCTCAAACTGCAGTTGTTGCTGTTTTCTTTATTTTAGGCAAAAAATAAATTGAACTTGAAGACAAAAAAGGCTGTTATATTATTCTCAAAAGTTATTGTTGCTACTTTTTTGTTTCTCAAAGGTTAAACAAAGATAAGGTCAAAATGTATGTCTTGTGTGACACATGTCTTGT
This sequence comes from Brachyrhaphis roseni, assembly GCA_903066815.1. Taxonomy (NCBI): domain Eukaryota; kingdom Metazoa; phylum Chordata; class Actinopteri; order Cyprinodontiformes; family Poeciliidae; genus Brachyrhaphis; species Brachyrhaphis roseni. Next base: position 11,426 of record CAEFZY010070964.1, read on the forward strand.
GTTGATGCAAAAGAACTTTATAAAAGGAAGTTCCCCCAAAGACGAAGAAAGGTTCCAATATTTAGGGACCATTTAAAACTTAAATGGTCCCTATGCATTTCTATGCATTTCTTTTTTGCAAAGAAATGCAAAAAAGTTAACATTAATAGATTAAATACTTTTGGAGTCAGGACTAAAAATCGTCCAATACTTGCGTGGGAAACTGATTTTATCTACCACCACAAAGGTCTAAAAACTGTTTAGTGTCACATTTTCCCTGCCATTAGAGAGGCTGACAAATACATCCAAACGCATAACTTTTCAGACAAAAACAATAATCAGAGATTCTGGAAGCCCACAGACCTTAATCAAGCTAAGTCATCTAGCAGTATGATCTATTAAGTAGAAATTACTCTATTTTGCCTAAACAAAACAAAAAAAAGATCACTTTTAGTCTTCATGGCTCATTTCAGGTATGAAACTATTTCAGCTCATTCACAAACTGATTTCCCTGGAGTGGTAAATTATACCCAGTTGGTGATCATGGTTAATGGTGTAAACTATAAACTTGTAAACTTTTGACATTAGATTTACATCACAGCAGGAACAGGACACGGTGTGCATAAGAGAAAGATGAGGAGGGCCAAGAGATAGTTTGAACCAACCAGATCGAGCGGCATCTCTTCTGATCGTCTCATAGTCATGCCAGTCTTTCCGTCGTACACCATCGCGTCCCACTCTGGTGTCCTTCCCCACCCTGTTCACCCCCTGCAAAGAAAAATACTCACAATTAGGGCTGATGGAGCAACAAATAACCAAATAACGTGACTGTAAAATGTCTGTAGGGAATCTATTTGACTTAACACTTTGTATTTAATCCATGTAACTTGGTTACAGCTGTAGCAACAAGTTCCACAGGGAGGAAATTCTACCACACTGTATGTTACTTGAAAATTAAGTGCATTGAATTATGAAAGAAGGTATTGAAGAAGTTAAACACAGATATTGAATGTTGGGAGAATGTTTCTACAGCCAGAAAACCAAAGCATTTCTGACTGAAACAGAAGTTCTTGTGGACACAATCAGTCTTCAGAACAAACCAACCCAGCATCTCAATTAGTCAGTCATGCTAATGTTATAACAATGTCAACAAAACCGAGCAGTAACACGACTCAGCATGTCTTTACACACTGATTTGCAACATGTTTGCAAGAATACTGAATCCTGCTTTCATGATATTGAGATCTTGCAAAATAAATCTTGAGCTTTAATTTAACATGACAGGGTTATTAACACACATGGTTTTGAAATGAAGATTTTTTTTATTATTCCCCAAAAAAGTTCAACTAAAGCATTAGTCTGTTCCAAATGAATCACAAAAACTTAAAAAAAAAAAAAAAAGATAATCAAAATGTAGTTTGAGGGATGTGGTTTTAAAATGAACTAAATGTTCTCTGGTTTTACAACCACGCCACACATTCGATAAGATTTATCTTTCCTTGATCCTAAGTCACTATCTGTTTCAGCTACATTATTTCTCCAAGGCTTCAGCACTCACTATCTAACAGTGCTCTGCTGAGAGTTCATCCACAGAAAGCACACTCTTCTATTTCATGCTTGACAACCCTGTGAGGGGAATATCAATGCTGCGACAATCAACTCTGTTGAGGCTTTCTATACACAACCACACACATACAGAGATACGTCGCAGCTCGGCATACAGAGACGGAAGCTGTTACTTCTTGCACTTGCTCATTCCACACGCAGAGTGCTTTTCAGTGATTCAGTGTCATGATTACTGGATCAGAAGACAATGGAGAAATAATTAGCTCCAAAAGGAGGGGGGCAACAATTAGTCAAACACTTTAAGTACATGTGACATCACGGAGTGCAAGACATACAGTGAATTAATAATCCAAATGCAGAATTGGCGGAATAGGACTCTGAATAGCAAAGTAATGCATGGTGGAGCTGAGAGCTTCCAAAGTTTTTAGACAGACTTTATGTATGACTATTGTTACTTTGTAAAACATCGGGAAAAATCTATCGAAGCATTAAAAAAATGCAGTAAAAATTAGACAGTCATATTTTGTTCCTACTGATTACATTATCCCATTTAGTAAAAATTATTTTGGGAGAACAAAAAAATTACTATGGGGTTCCTCAAGGGTCCACTCTTGGTCTTCTTTCATTTAACATCTCACACAGTATGCATGCAGATGTCAACATATTTATTTATGTGTAAAATGTTTTTGTGCCAACCTAAACATTTCCAGGTCTCCCTGGTGAAAATGTGTACGTGTTGCAGTTCATGTTCTTTTCTTAATTTTATGTATGCCTTGTGTGGGACCCAAGTTATATAAATAAACTTAATTCACCTTGCTAGGCAATCTTTAATTTGAAGTTTGGCAAGAGTTCACTGTAGCAAAAATTTTATTAAAATGTATTATGACAATTTATTTCTGTTTAGAAATGCAACAAGTGAATGAAATCTGATAAAGAATGGCACTCACCTATGGAAATTTATCCATGTCATTATAGTTGTTGTTTTTTTTTAATCCATTCATGAAACCTGATCAGGCACCCAGTGGATCTGATTGATTGCTGATGACTGCAAACCAGAACTGAAAAAAAAACATTGGATCATGCTGGTACCTCTGCAGGCTTGTACTGTAGATATGATGGGTTTTTCTCTTTAAAGGGTTACAGAGTTAGTTTGGGTTACGTATGTTGTGGATACCTATAATGTATTAATTACTGCAGTTTTCTTCCAAAGCAAAACTTGTGTCGTCTGCTTCTGACATTAAATTAGCTTATTAGCCCACATTATCCTGACTCTTCCAATGAAAGCTTTTACATGCCCCGCTTTATCCTCCCTTTATGCAATATCCAACTGTCTTAGTCGAAAGGACATATTAAAAAGCTCCAGGCTGCTTGCACAATGAACGAAAGGCTTCCTAATATAGAATGATGGTGTGAAGGAGCTTCATATAGGATCCTGTGCTACTCTACTCCCAATTTCCTTCTTTCTATCCAACCCTCCCTTAATTTGACCTCGCATTTCCTTACTCCATCGCAAGCAGACACCCTCGGTGTGTCACATAAGGGTCTGACAAGCAGCAGGAGTCCATCTGAGCAAATTTATACTAAAGAGAAGCAAGAGTGTGCCGCCCCATTTCCTCCTGATTAAAATTTCATTGCACGTCGCCATGATATTCCTCCGGGGCGTTTTGCGCTGCTCGACAAGACCTTGAAAAACAAGACAAGGAGAGGGGTGGGGGGCTTCTCAGCTAATGCGTGCACATGTTTGGTTTTGTGAAAGTAGAATGTGGGCGGGTACTGAGACCAAAGACAGAAATTGAGACAGACAGTGAAAGGTTGAGCGTGAAAAAGAATTGCATAGAAAAACAGTTGCAAACTCAACAATGCCACCATAAAACAGTCAGACAAACAGGAAGACTTTTTAAAATCCATTTAAACATTATAACAATGGGGTCAGAAAGAAACTTTGCATGAATCATGGATGAAACACATAATTTGGAACATCACTAGTTTTGTACAGATTCCAATCTTAACCCAACTTTATTTAAAATACTTTGACCATAAACTTCTCTCTTTATCAATAACTGAAAGGTCTCATTTCTGAAAATGTAAAAAATAGTGTCTAATCATATGGTAGTAGGGCTGTTGTAAACAAATATTTTAGTAATTGAGTAATCTATCGATTATTCTTACGATTAATCGAGTAATCTGATAAAATAAAAAGATAAAATAAAACATTGGTATATCTAACATAACATCAGAGTAAATATCAGATATCAACATCAATCCAATTTTTCACATTTGAGCTTCCCTAACAATAACTTTTCCGTAGTTTAGAAAATAAACCTGTATCAATAATAGCTCACCTTCTAAATTAACCTGTAGAAAAATAATACAAAAATCTGAAATTATATTCAATTCAATAACAAAGAGGCAGGCCCACAAATACGCTTATAAAAAAAATTCTATACTCAGTTATATTTGGAGTTATATTTATTTTATTGATTCATTACCATGAATCAATAAAATCCTCCCAGGCCGAACTTGAAAACTGGACGTTATGCTGCTAACATTTAGCTTTCGTCAACAACCCAGGCGGAAGAGAGAGCTCCGCGCAACGCAATTAATAACCCGGCCGGAACACGGTGTATTAAATAATAGCAGGTAAGTTTTCCTCGAGGAATTTTAATAATCGAGGTACTCGAATCACTCGAGGAATCGTTTCAGCCCTATATGGTAGAGGGGATTGTCTATTGATTATTATAGTCCTTACTGATAAGGAAAGGTTGGTTTTGATTGTGAGGTGGGGGCAAAACAAGTCCAAATCATCAGCCCTCCATCACGGTACAAATTTATTTATTTTTACGGACGCAGCGATGATGTCACATGGGTAAAGTACATGACCCATTTATGGAGCCCTTAGTCCTTGACGAGTCTTGGTCCGTTGACCTTCCGCCTCTGTCTCTCAACCCGCTTCCTGTCCGACCACTGTAAAAAAAAAAAAAAGAGCTCGAAAAATGCCTTTAATATATGATGATGTTCAACTATGAAGTTGATTTTGCTTACATCCCTCATATGAAATAAATAGTTTAGTGTGTTTGTAACATATGATGGCATATTGAGAAGACTGATCTAGTGAATGACAAAGTGAAGATGGACCTTTTCCCCCACCAACACAAACAAAACGCTTTTAAAACAGTTTTACTGCATGTTTTTTTGACTCCAGCTTTGAGTTGTTATTAACGATGTGAATGTGATAAACTTTTTGGAAGATGGAGTTAAATTCATCTCATCCAGATCTCAGTAATATAGCCCCACTGCCAACAGACTCACAAAGCCCTACCAGCCCAGATGAGCCTCTGAAACTGAGCTGAAATCAAGGCCAAGCACAGTCATCTGTTTCTCTGCTGCACCACACAACGGAGAATTGTCTTCCCCTACTCTGCAAGTCGCTATCATCACAAAGCTAAGGCTCCAGGCTGACACAGACTCATTCCACTGTGGGCACTTTTCCGCTCTGTTAATATTCAAGACGCAGCAGAAAAACAGTGATAGGACACTGAAGGAGTGACAATGCGATCCTCAGTGGCTGTGTTGTCTCCATTCAACATTCTCAGAGCAACTGATGGGAATGTAAAGTCTTTAAAGTGACACACAAAAAAGTATACAATAATCTACACACCGCAGGTTGGAAGGGAAGCTTAGAGAGCCCAAAAAAGTATCGGAGCATAACTCCTGTCAGCAGGCAGCATGAGGCCTCATTAAATTTAATGAAGCCTTTTAGTGGTCTATTTAACTGATGACAAAAGGCCACATATCAGTCAGTGTTTGCATATAGTTTCATAAAAAGAGACTTATAGTGTCAGTCCACACATTTCTAAGCATATTTGCATAGGATATGGACACACACATTGTCAATCTGAGATACATTAGTTCTGTCCAAACTGCCACCATCAAAGCACATGAACGTCTCACACCAGAGGCTCAACACAAGCCATGCTGATGGTTTCCTCCCTTCATTGACACAATGGTGAAAGGTGTATTCAGGTCGTCCTGTTCAACAAGTGAAGTCTAATATTTCCCAGGTTTAGTCACCATGAGGCTGCTCTGAAAAAAAGTGGGAAAATATAAGGAATGCTGTTCACACCGTCCGGTCAAACTGTGCGGTGGTGGTCATGCCAAGAAAATAGTCAGCTTCAGTGCAAGCATTTTTTTATTTTAACAGTGATCCTCAAAATGTTGAATATTTGACAGAGAATACCATTTAGTGATTTTAAGATTGAAGACTCATCTAACTGTACAGTTGTACAAAATAAATGTGTTGAACTATGGGGACCAAAATTGCAGTATTTGTTACATTTTCACTTTCACACGACACTGTATCAAACGAACCGAACTATTGAAAAACATGTTCCCCCTGTCGCCTGTGGTGGTGCTGAATCAAAGTCTACTGAAGGAAATGACATGAAAACCTCTGAAGAAGACATGAGTACAAAATGTAAAAAAAAATGTAGAAGCATCACATTTTAGCAGTTGTTCTCATCTTTGATAAAACGCCATGAGTCATTTCTCCCACTAGCCCTTGACTTAAGCATTTGTTTTGGTTGTATTTACCCAGAATGCCCAACGCATTCTGTATCTTGCTTTTGGAGTGGTCTGTGGTCTGCTTGTATCCACATATGCATTTGAATTGTTCCAGAGTTCAAATTAATCAGAGACCTAGGATTTTAGGCAGACCGGAGTTCTTACCTTAAAATGACTTTTAAAATGTTTTTCTACAGGGCTAATCCTCTGGTAGAACAGCTGCACAAGCACTGATTCATACTATGTTGTAGAATAATAAGTCAGTTTGTTGACCAAAAAACACTCTACAACGGTAAAGTTCAAATTGACATTTTTGGGGGTGAATTTTTGGAAACTGGATTCAAAAGTACGATTTCTGTAAAAGAACTCTGATTTGACCCTTATTGATGTCACCTTGAGGATAGAAGTGGTTGCACATCAATTTGGTATAAAATCAGCAAGTCAAAGCTTTAAAGATACAAAAGATTGGAAAATGGCTAACAAATTCTGATTGGTGGATCTTTGATGGTAAACATAACATGAAGTGATTCCATAGGATAAGCTGAATGGATTTTATAAAGGTCTGCCTTCAAAAGCTTTCATTCTGCCAAAATGATGAGCTGTAGAAATATTGAGTAAAGTGTATACAGGTGTAACTCTACCGACATCAAAACAGGCCACTTTTTTCTTCTTGCAAACAATAAAAGCTCTGAGTCAGCAGACTCTTTGAACAAGAAACATAGAAAAGACAGGAGAAAATCAACTGCAGCAAAGAGCGGCTGTTTCAGAAAAATAATAAATCAGTAAATTTTCAGTCTGAGCCAGATACATATAGTCATCACCCAACTTGAATGCACAACTGATGGATGTTTAACGATAAGCTGCTATAATTTTTCTCCTGTTTGAACGGACTTGGATCAATTCAGCTTTAAACTTTTAATGAGCTACCATAAGAAAAGGAATAGATGTTTTTCTTAGCAATCTCCCCTCAATTTCTCAAGAAACCCAAGAGTTCAAATCTATTTTACTATTTATTTCACAGAGAGCAGAGCAGTTACAGCAGCCGAATCTTAAACTCCAGAGCAGTTAGAAATCCTCCCTTAATTAATAGCGCATCTTCCCGAATAATCTTCAACGATGGAAAACAGCTGCGTTTCACCAAATCTCTTAATTCTGCAGCTTTATGTTAAGGTCACAACATTTTTCTTGTGTCTCTCGCAGCATACTCTTTCATTTGTGTACACCAGATGGCTGTAGATGTACTCTGTGCCTGGGAGACTCATCTGCCATTTCGCTGTAGAAGCGGCACTGCAGCCACCAGCAGCCAGCTGGAACCACACAAACATGGTGTTAAATGGATGCAACGTCTGATAATAAATCCCATTCGCTTGCACACAGTTTACAACTTAGGAAAATATATTTGAACCAAATTATTTCGGGGAGTGATTTTATTTTATTTTTTTTAATCAGATGATAATGTTCCAGAAGTTCAATGTGAAAATGATCCCAATTAAATTTTAAATACAGGTTATAGATTTTGTATCTGTACTACTGAATAGTACAGATACTTATACTATCAAATCCAACATTCAAAACTATTCTAGATTGGATATTTATTCTACATTATATTTAGCATTCCTAATTGCACTTTCTTTACTGTTTGAAAAAAAAAATCCTGATTGCAGTTTGTTTTTTGCATGTTTGACCAATCTTAGTCAACCTGTTTCTGTCAGTTTCAGTTTCTTTGTGATTTATCTCACGTTGGCAGTTATACTGTTCATTTCACTGACTGCTGAACAAATTAAATTTATGTCGGGTTTACAAGCTTGACCAAGCTTGTGAAGCAACTAGTGTATTTAAGTGTTCAGTACGTTTTACACATTTTAAAACAATGATTTCAGAAATAAGAAAAAAGGAACATCTTTCATCAAAAGCGAACATATCCAGTCCAACCAGCCGAGTTCAGACATTATGGTGAGCAGTAGGATCAAAGTGACTGGTTTTCCTCCCGATGACCTCGATTGAGGGATTTCCAGATTATGAGTTTCTCTGAAATGCTGGCTGCCTAACCTCGTTTCCATGCTGCAGTAGTCTTCTGTTAATCTGGCCAACGGCAGATTATGTCTGCTTTATGGTCAGATAGAGAGCCTGATGCTGTGGCAGCCTTTAAACCCTCAGCAGCTGCAGGAGGATGCTGCACAGTAACAGCACTGGCATGGCCCAGCGTTCATCATGAAGTCCCTACTTAATCTAATCTTTCTGGGTTAAATATCACAAACTTTAAGCATCTTTAGTGAACCAGCACTATATATATATATATATAAAAAAATTCCCTTCTCACCCACCGCGGGTGGTGTTTCTTCCTCTTAGCTCGGGTCCTCTACCAGAGGCCTGGGAGCTTGAGGGTTCTGCACAGTATCTTGGCTGTGCCTAGGACTGCACATTTCTGGACTGAGATGTCTGATGTTGTTCCTGGGATCTGTTGTAGCC